>ML661896.1:7268074-7315458 GCA_007570785.1 Antilocapra americana | reverse complement strand
TGGCGCTGGGCCCGGGGCCGCCCCCCGCGCCCGGGCCGACCCCCGGCGGGCACGACGCGCGCCCGCCGCTCCCACCCGCCGCCATCTTGTCGGTGCGGCGCCCGGCGGGGCGGGCCGGGCGGGGGAGGGGCGGGAGGCGAGGGGAGGAGCGAGGAGATGGGGGGCGGAGGGGAGAGGGAGGGGGCGGGGGAGAGGGAGGGGGCGGGGGAGGGGCGGGGGAGAGGGCGGGGGCGGGGCGGGGCAAGCAGAGGCGATGGAGGCTTCGTACCTCAGACCCTGGGCCTAGACCCCAGAGCCCCGACCTCAGACATGGGACCCCCACGTGCTAGATCTCGTACTTCAGACCTGGGACCCCGACCCCAGACTCTAAATCCTGTACCTCAGATCCTCAGACCTCTCTATCTCCAGGTTATAGATCTGTTACTTCAGACAATGGACCCCAGGTTCTAGATCCCGTACCTCAGACTCCCAGCCCCGGTTTATAGATCTGTTATCTCAGACACTGGACCTTCAGATTCCAGGTCCTTAACCTCAGATCCCAGACCCCGAATTCTAGATCTGGACCTCAGAACCCGGGTACTAAACCCAGACCCCTTACTTCAGACTCTGTGTCCCAGATCCAGAAATTGTGACCCCAGACCTCAAACCTCAAAACCCTGACCTCAGATTTGGAATCACCAGCCCAGATCCTAGATCTTCAACCTCAGGGTCCGCAGACCTCAGACACCAGTCCCCATAATCCCACTCCTACATCCTGGGCCTCAGAACCCAGGCTCTGGATCCCAACTCCAGACTTCAGATTCCAGACCCGGGACGCCAGAACTCAGACCCCAACTCCAGTCCCTAAACTCCAGATCCCAATCTCTGACCCATGACCCCCACAAACACAAATGTAGACCTGACTCCAAAGTCCAAACGCCATAGCTGGGACCCTGGACCTTAGCCTCAACCCCTAGCCCCAACCTCAGGTGGTCAGCTGAGGGGTCCCCACAGTAGGGGGAGCACTGAATGCAGGGGAGGGCTGTGCATCCCAGAATCAACAGAGAGGTCCCTCCTCTGAGCCAGGTCTCAGTTGCCAGGTGTCCACAAAGCTGCAACCCACAAACAGTTAACTGCACCCACAATGTCAGAGTGCTCTAATGCCTTGAAGAAGAGGCATAGGCAGCTAGGAGGCCATAAAACAGGGGGCTTACATCCTGGGGGTCACAACCTGGGGATGCAGCCTGAGGATTGTAACAGAACGTAGGACTTTGGGGGTGCAGGGTCAGCCTGGAGGCCTTCCTAAAGGAAGGGAGGCTGACCAGTGACCCAGGAGTCAGGAAGATGAATGGGGAGTGGGGTGTGGGTACCCTCTTTAATATCCCAGAAGGCAGGGGCTGGGTAGAGAGAGAGGCATGAGGGTATTTTCACCAGACCCTACCTGAACACAGGACTTCAGTAACACCTGTGACAATTTAGCATGTAAAAAGGGACTGGGAGACCCCCAGGGGTCTAGAGCCTGGTCTCCCCGATGGAAAAGAGGGTTGTGGTCCTTGGACACCCAAGAGAGCCATAGGCAAGAAATTCCACATCAGCGTCCAGTCTCTGCCAGAATCCTGGCCACTTCTTACCTCCAAAGTAGACTTTGAAGCCTGGGTCTCCACAGGGGCTGGCTTCACTGGCAGCCCCTGCATTTGCTGTCACCATCTTGAAATTCATAATAATTTTTTAACAAGGGGCCCCAAGTTTGCACTGTAGTCCAGTCCCTCCTCCTTCAAGGCTGCCTGAAACTGCCCAGCCCCCTCCAAGACAACCCATACCCTCAGCCCTAACCACCTAACTTTCCTTACTCTTTTTAGAATATAGACTCCTCCCAACTTAAGCCCAGAGAAGGCAATGGCACCCCACTCCAGTACTCTTGCCTGGAAAATCCCATGGACGGAGGAGCCTGGTGGGCTGCAGTCCATGGAGTCGCTAGGAGTCAGACACAACTGAGTGACTTCACTTTCACTTTTCACTTTCATGCATTGGAGAAGGAAATGGCAACCCACTCCAGTATTCTTGCCTGGAGAATCCCAGGGATGGGGTAGCCTGGTGGGCTCCCGTCTATGGGGTCAGACAGAGTTGGACACGACTGAAACGACTTAGCGGCAGCAGCAGCCGCAGCAGCAACTTAAGTCAGGTGTCTGGTAGGCCATGATTAAAGCGCTCCAGGTCTTTCCCACAGTTGAAAGTCAGTCCCCCTCACCTGAGGGCAACCTCTGCCCTTGGGGGCTGAGGATCCAGCTCTACAGATTTTACCAGTGGCTTTTCAGAGGATGTGTTCCCAGCATTGGGCTCTAGATTTTTATAAAATCCCACCTTACCATCCTCTGCTCCTTGGGGTGAGAAATTTCCTGAAGGTCAAGCAAACAATGTTATAACCATAGACAAAGGCATCTTGAACCTGTAGATAAAATTTTTGCAAAGATTTATTTTTTCCTTCTAAACATAATATATAAATAAATAAAGGAGAGAACTTGGAAATGCCAGGAAATTTCAAGAAAAGAACGTGTGCTTCATCCATTATATTAAATCCCAAAGTTACCAATATTAATACTGTATCTACTATTTATTCTATTGTTTGTTTTTTTACAAAGAGTAGGATCTTTTTATGGGCTTCCCAGGTGGCTCAGTGGTAAGGAATCCAGCTATTAATGCAGGAGACCCAGAAGACATGGGTTCGATTCCTGTTTCAACAAGATCCCTAGGAGTAGGAAATGGCAAACTCCAGTATTCTTGCCTGGAAAATTCCATGGACAGAGGAGGCTGGTGGGCTACAGTCCATGCAGTCACAGAGAGTCGGACATAACTGACTGAGTACACACATAGAATCTTTAGATACAGCTGGATCATGAATATAGATCATGTGGTATGAGGATGTCAGGCTTTTTATGTAGGGATGCTAAAAATGGTTCATCAGAATAAAATCCGGCCGTGAATACTGAACTAACAGCTTCATAAAGAACAAAAATCCTAATAAAATAAATGTCTCTTTTTTTTAAAAAGAACAAAAATCTTGATCCTTGGCTCTGAGGATAATTATGAATTCATGGCATTCAGATGTGAGTAGTTGAATTGATCGTTAACTCATCAGTATTGATGAGAGATACCATTAAGTGGGCTCCAGTGTGCCTTCAGTGCCCCAGAACTTGGAGAAGCACCCCTTCTTTCTGGCAGTGAGATACCCCAGGTCCACAGTGTACCTGCCCTGCCCTGAAACATAAAACCAGCTGGTCTCCAAAGAACCCATATTCCTCAGGGTGGGGAAAAGTCTGAAGGCTGCATTTGGATATTGAGCTGTTGTTGTTTAATTGCTCAGTCGTTTCCGACTCTTCTTCGACCCCATGGGCTGTAACCCACCAGCCTTCTCTGTCTATGGAATTCTCCAGGTAAAAATACTGGAGTGAGTTACTATGCCCTCCTCCAGGAGACCTTCCTAACCCAGGGATCCCACCTGCATCTCCTGCTTAGCAGTCAGTTTCTTTACCACTGAGCCAGTATTGGGACTCTCCTCTATTTGCATGTAAATCTGTGGTGGAAAACATTAAACGCTACTTCAGTTGTTAGGTGGAAATAATAACAGTTGTCAGGTGGAAATAATAAATTTCAAAGATTGGGAGTTTGTGTTGCTATTTCTAATTTAGTTCTAACAAAACTGCATGATGGCTGTCCTCAGCAACTTCAACCTTGCTGCGGACCAGAACCTGCTCACCACCCCTGGTTGTAAATAAAGCTTTATTGGTACACAGCTACACACACTCATTTACAGGGTGCATACGGCTGCTATCCAGCTTCCAGGGCAGATTTGAGTAGTTGATACAGAGACATGCTCAGCAAAGCCAAAAAAATATTTACTCTCTGGCCCTTTACAGAAAATATTTGCAGAATCCTGCTTTGTAAATGCCTCACCTAAACGAAAAGTGTACTCTTATCATTTGATGAGCCATGTAAGTCTCTGAAGATCCTATTATAACTTATGTAATTTCTGCCTTGTTTTATCTGTCAACATAAAATATAAATCCAGGGAATGAAAGTAAGATCAACAGTTTCTAAAATAACTGCTAGTTGGAAATTAAGACCTAAGATCACAGAAGCTATCTGCAGGAGTGTGAATGACTCACCCACTGATTGGTTCAGGGACCAGGCACATACATGACCAGTGCTGGCCAAGGAGAAGAGAGGAAAAGCCTACCAGGTGAGCCTGGAGACTGTCTTATGGCTATTTCTTCTGTAAACTAATAAATGTGTTTGTGGAATTAAGCAGGCAGAGTCATGTTCTCCATTACCTGTGGCTACAGGTTGGTAACAGGTGCAACTGGCCCTGATGGCCACCTCTGAACACCTCTTAGTAATGAGGGATACAGATGTGACTTTGTTCTTCCACCTATTTTAATAATCCCTGACACTCTGTGGTTATTCATGGTTATCCTATAATGCAGGGGACTGGTTTAAGGACCCCTGCACACACTAAAATCTGAGTATGCTCAAGTCCCTTATATAAAATGGCATAGTATTATAAGTTGTAGTATGGCCTATAACTTACACACAAATGATACATATATTATTTCTAGATTAGTTATACCTGATACAATACCTGATACAATGTTTTGTTTTGCTTCTTGGCCCCAGGGGCTTGAGGGATCTCAGTTCCCCAACCAGGGACTGAACCAGGGCCATGGCAAGCATGTTCTAGATCTCTTTTACAGATGTGTGCTTCTGTCAAAACTCAGCAAACATATGGTATTCCCTGGTGATCCAGTGGCTAAGACCCTGTGTTCCCAGTGCAGGGCACCAGGGTTTGATCCTTGGCCACGGAACTAGGTCCTACATACTGAAGAGCCCTAGTGTTGCACCTAATACCTGGTGCAGCTAAGTAAATAAATATTCTGAAAGAGAGAGAAAGAAACCAGACAGAAAATTCACAATAAAAAGGTTTTCACAAATGATGTTTCAAAAGATATCACTATGTTCAGTTGCTCAGTCATGTCCAACTCTTTGAGACCTCATGAATTACAGCACACCAGGCCTTCCTGTCCATCACCAACTCCCAGAGTTTACCCAAATTCATGTCCATCAAGTCAGTGATGCCATCCAGCCATCTCATCCTCTGTCATCCCCTTCTCCTCCTGCCCCCAATCCTTCCCAGCATCAGGGTCTTTTCCAGTGAGTCAACTCTTCACATGAGGTAGCCAAAGTATTGGAGTTTCAGTTTCAACACCAGTCCTTTCAATGAACACCCAGGACTGATCTCCTTTAGGATGGACTGATTGGATCTCCTTGCAGTCCAAGGGACTCTCAAGAGTCTTCTCCAACACTACAGTTCAAAAGCATCAATTCTTCATTGCTCAGCTTTCTTTATAGTCCAGACTTTCACATCCATACGTGACTACTGGAAAAACCATAGCCTTGACTAGACGGACCTTTGTTGGCAAAGTAATGTCTCTGCTTTTTAATAAACTGTCTAGGTTGGTTATAACTTTCCTTCCAAGGAGTAAGCATCTTCTAATTTCATGGCTGCAATCACCATCTGCAGTGATTTTGGAGCCCCCCAAAATGAAGTCTGACACTGTTTCCCCATCCTTTCCCATGAAGTGATGAGACCAGATGCCGTGATCTTAGTTTTCTGAATGTTGAGCTTTAAGCCAACCTTTTCACTCTCCTCTTTGACTTTCATCAAGAGACTTTTTAGTTCCTCTTCACTTTCTGCCATCAGGGTGGTGGTGTCTGCATAATGAGGTTATGATATTTCTCCCGGCAATCTTGATTCCAGCTTGTGCTTCTTCCAGCCCAGTGTTTCTCATGATGTACTCTGCATATAAGTTAAATAAGCAGGGTGACAATATACAGCCTTAACATACTCCTTTTCCTATTTGGAACCAGTCTGTTGTTCCATGTCCAATTCTAACTGTTGCTTCCTGACCTGCATACAGGTTTCTCAAGAGACAGGTTAGATGGTCTGGTATTCCCATCTCTTTCAGAATTTTCCACTATTTTAGATCATAACAAAGTTTGGTATAAAGCCATAGTCACATTTTATTTTACATTTTTTAGAATATTAGTTTACCTACTGGTAGGGTTTTTATTAAAGGAAATGTAGAGAATTCAGAAAACTTTAGCCATTTCAACATGGATGCAAAAACACAAGTATTTATAGGAAGTGAAATAGGTGATGCTTGTCCCCAAGGTTGCATCTAGTAATAAATGCCCTGTTGCAAAAAGAATGAATCAAAACCTAAAATCCTGAGACATTTCTTTTAGCAACACATTAGGAAATATTCTGAAATGTGAGAAATAAGTTTTAATATATCGTATTCATTTTATTTTAAGCTGAAATCCTTTTATAAAAGCCTCTAGATTTGACCAGGTGAAACCAGTGGTAAGAGACAGGCCTGCCAATGCCGGAGACATAAGAGATGTGGGTTCAATCCCTGGGTGGGGAAGATTCCCTGGAGGAGAAAATGGCAATGCACTCCAGTATCCTTGCTTGGAGAATCCCATGGACAGAGGATCCTGGCAGGCTACAGTCCATGGGGTCGCAAAGAGTTGGACACGACTGAGTGACTAACATTTTCATGCAGCCTGTGACATCTTAGCTCCCCAGATGGAACCCACACTCCCTGCAGCAGAAGCACAAGCCTTAACCTCTGGACCACCTGGTAAGTCCCAATGATGCTATTTCAAATCACCATTTTTAGGACCCATAGGTAGTCAAGGTGGTTACATTACTTTTGAGAAATAAAGTACAAGATCTTTAGTTTTTAAACATCTCACCCTTCCATGTCTGCCAGGGAAGAGACCAATACATCTATCCATAAAGGTGTTTATGTTTCAAGTAGAAAACAAAAAAGTTTTAAATTTCACTGAACACAAACTTTCTTACCTCACACTGTACATTTGTAAAGTCACATCTCTTTAGCCAGACCCTGAAGACACCTCGTGTACGACCAACTCAGTGAAGTTTCAGAAAAGGCGTGATTTCTAGAGTGCTAGAAATCAGGAAAACAGTTGTCTGGGGAGCGTAGGGAACTATTTAGGATGTTGGAATGTTCTAGGTCTTTTTAAAATATATATATTTATTTATATGGTTGTGCCAGGTCTGTTATGGCACGCAGGATTTTCCGTCTTTGTTGCAACACATGAACTCTTATTTGCAGCACGTGGAATCTAGTCCCCTGACCAGGGTTTGAACCCAGATCCCTTGTGTTGGGAGTGTGGAGTCTTAGCCCCTGGAACACCAGCGAAGTCCCTGAAATATTCCAAGTCCTGATGGGGTGTAGGTGACATGGGTTCTCACATTTGTCTAAATTCCTCAAATCATACTTAACTATCTGTGCAGGTCACTATACCTTGATTAAGTTCCCTGTGCCCCAAGTTCCTGGGCTGAAATATGGAAAAGTTCATATTTCAGGCTGGAAACTCTGTGGGCTGAAAGGTGGAAAAAGTCCATTTGACATTATACTATTCCTGAAAATTATACTCCTTTCATGAGTATCTTGCCTGGAGAATTCCCAGGGATGGGGGAGCCTGGTGGGCTGCCGTCTCTGTCGTCGCACAGAGTCAGACATGACCGAAGCGACTTAGCAGCAGCAGCAGCAGCAGGAGAATTTATTTACATATTCTCATCTAAGGCAAGGTTGTTAGAAATACAGAGAAAACTGCCATAGGAAATCACATTTAATTTCTGTCTCAAATAAGACACAAATGGACTTATCTATGAAACAGAAAGAGACTTACAAATCCAGAAACTCACAGATACCTGGAGATTTGGTTGTGAGTGTTGCCAGACTGAAGAAGGAATTAAGAAATAAAAATCACTATGTATAATGTAAGAAAAACAATAGGATATATTATGCAGCAGGGAGAAATAGAGCTGTGATTTTGAAAGACCTTTAAATGGTATATATTCCATGAGCTCAGCTGGTAAAGAATCCACCTACAGTGCAGGAGACCTGGGTTCAGTCCCGGAGCTGGGAAGACCCCCTGGAGAAGGGAAAGGCTACCCACCCCAGTATTCTGGCCTAGAGAATTCCATGGACTGTATAGTCCATGGGGTCGCAAAGAGTCAGACATGACTGAGCAACTGTCATTTCACTTCATTTCATTCCATGTGAATACTGAATCACTCTGTTGTATCCCAAAGCAAATAGAGTAATGTGAATCAACTGTACCTCAACTGAAAAAGAAAGAGTGGATAAATGGCTACAAACACAAGAAATAATAATCAAGAATGAAGGTTAGAAAAATAAAAATGGGAAAAACTGAGGAATAGAAACTCCCATCAAGAAATTAATTTGGATGGGATTACTAAAAATCTCCATTGGTTCATCCACTAGAAAGAATAATATGGAGGAGCTTTAGAAAACAAAACATGGACGAGCTTGAGGAAACAGCAATCACCTGCCTGGGCATATAGTCAGGGAAAAGAAACATTTTAGAAGACAAGGGTACCCATGCCATCCCTGCCGGACCAGTTTCCCAAGGAAACCTTTGCAGGAAACTGATGCAACCTAAGTGTACAAGGACACAGAAATGAATAAAGAAAATGGGTTCTATATATACAACAGTATATGAATCAACCATGGGGAAGAATGAAGCAATGCCACGTTCAGGCACAGGCAAGAAGGTAGAGATGGTCATAGCAAGTGAAGTAAGACAGGGGGCGACAAATAGAGGATGACGTCACTTCTAGGTGGGATCTAAAAATGGATGCATAGGAGCTTTTTGAGTCAAGATAAAAAGTTCAAAGAATTAGAAAAAACTCATCTCACTTACTGTTAGCAGAGAAGAAAGGTGTTGGGAGCATAGAAATAAGCTACTTGGCTAATATGTACACATTATTATTTAGAAAATAAGCCACAAGGATCTACTGGGTAACACTAGGAATGATACTCCACTTGTGGTCATAATCTTTACAGGAACAGTCCTTGAAATATAGCATATACACATCAATGTGTGGATGAATCAAGTGACTATGAATTAAAAAAAAACCCTACTGCCTTGTAATTCGCTTATATACTCAAGTTCAAATAACTGGATAAACACAATAAATATAGAAACATATGCTGATTCTATTTCCCTCATCCTATGGTCACTTTGGCTGGTATCATATCTCTAGAGACTGAGCAGGCTTGGGTCCCAAGGCTGGATTTTTTGGGGGCTCAGGGTCCTGGGAGGATGTGGCAGGCAGTGTGACCCCACGACGCTCCTGACTGCCTCTTGCCCTCAGCAGGAGCCCTTAATCTCTAGGAACAGGTGAAGTAAATTAAGAGATTTGAATTAACACAGACACTCATATATGTATCCAGTAGATGATCAAAAACAACCTGCTGAATAGCAGGTGGAAGTTTACTGAACACATTGTAATCACCTAGCTGGGAACAAGAACTTGAAAGACAATAGATAAATGTTCATCCATGAATCTATCAAGTTCCTGTACACCTGAAACACACATAAAATCAGAAGTCACTTCTATTCCAATATAAAACCACACAGAAATGACAGGGGTGTGGGAAATACTTGGGGCTGAGTAATGCTGCTGCCTTGCAGCCATTTTCTGTAACAACAGCTTGAAAAGCTGTGCTGATGGGCGTTGAGTATTCTCAGGGTCAAAGGTCTGTAGGGCAAAAACAGCTGATCTCAACAATAGGCCTAGGGGTGGTCAACAGAAAAGAATTTAAAACAGGGCCGAGTTACAGGACACTGCATCAAGAGGTAACACGAACTCACCCTTGAAAAGAAATCACATTAAAAGAGGTCAATTTCACTAAATATGAGAAATGCAAATGGAACCACAGGAAGGAATCACCTCACAGGACTCATTGGCTATAGTCAGAAACTTGAGAAACACCAACTGATGGAGAGGGCCTGGAGAAAAGGGGATATTCCTTCCCTGATGCTGGCAATACATGTTGATAAGAGACACTATGAAGGATTGTGCGAGGCTTATTAAAAGAAAGAAAACACGAACGAGGTTAGAACACTCTCTAACACCATACACGAAATGAACTCCAAATCATAAATATCTAAAGGTCAGGAGGGATTCTATGAAAGTCTTAAGGAAAACATAGGCAGGACACATGAGGATATAAACTACAAGGTCTTTTTGGGTTCAGATGACTTCATTGCAAGATCTTTTGGAATCCATCCCCTAGGACAATGAGAAATAAACCAAAACCAGAAAATGCGACATACTTCAATTTCAAAGCAGGTGTCCAAAAAAGAAAACCTTCAGGAATGAAGAAGGCAACCCGGAATGCAAAGAAATATTTGCAAACCAAGATACCCACAAGCAATTCATCTCCAAAACCAACAAAAACTCACAATTTGGTAATATTCCAATAAAGTGGATTCCATAAAAATATTGCATCCCTATGCTGTATCACAATACAAAAATAGTTAATCAACTGTGCTTCTTACAAAAAATATGGATGTATAGCTACAAACACAAAAGAAAACAAGAAAAAAGGAACAAAATGAAAATGGGAAATGTTATACAACAGAAAAAACAACTGAGAAATTACTTTGGATGAGATTATTAAAAATCATACAAACTAGAAGGACCATTTCAATCTTTGCTTCAAAAAGAACTAACTAGTCAAAGAGGCCAGTGAGTCTGTCAGCAAGATAAATAAGGACAAGAAAGCCATGGGAAAGTCACATTTTACCAAGCCCACACTCTGATAATGAGTACCATCATAAGAGACATAAAAATTTTGATGATGTTCTCACAAACAATTCAAAAGGTGTTAACTCTGAAGATGTATTTCCCATCTTTTTATCTGCACCCCAAGGTTCCAGGAAGAACTCTGGAAACCCTGGGCCCCAAATTCCCCAGCTGACATATGGAAAAGTTCCTATTTCAGACCGGAAACTCTGTATCCCAAGTTTCTGAGCCAAAATAGGGAGAAGTTCCCATTTCAGGCCAGAAACTCTGTGCCCCAAGCTCCTGGACTGAAATATGGAAAAGTTCCCATTTCTGGCTGGAAACTCTGTGCCCCAAGTTCATGAGGGGTGACGCGGGTTCAATTGCTGATCAGAGAACTAAAATCCCACATACCAAGGGGCAACTGACCTTCCATGCCACAACTACTGAGCCGCAAAGCCACTAGAGTTCACACAGTGACTCAAAAGATTCCGCATAACACAGCAAAGATCCCATGAGCTCCAACTCAGACCTGGTGTGGCCAAATAAACATATACTAAATAAGTAAATCATTTAAAAAGGTGAAAATTTTCAGCTGTTTGGAAGAATAATACATTTGAAATCTGTGTGAGTTAATATATTTCTGAAAGAGCCAATTGCCTTGTACCACATGAGGGGGCTTTTAAAAGTTCAGAGAGAGTGGGAGTTACGGGAGACACATGGGGTAAAGAGAAGGCCACTGTGGCCGGAGACACAGGGGGGGAGGTGGCCAGACCAGACGGCAGAGATGTGCGGCTGAGGGTAGAAGCTCAGTTGTGAGGATGCTACCACCATCACTGTCTGCTTCCTGACAGAATTTATAAGCTTAGGAAAGAGTTTTCTCACTCCCTCTCCTAATGAGGCAGGTTATTTGGGAGCTCCGTGTCTGGGGGACGTAGGCAGAATGTCATGGGCGCTGCCGGCATCGGGGGGCTTGGCCGGAGCTGAGGCATCCATTTCTGTGTGGTCCAGCCACACAGGTGAGGGCAGGAGGGAGGCTCCACTTCCAGATCACCTGTGCCTCTCCAGAGCGGCTGTGTCTCTGCTCCTGTGGCAGCCGCTTCCCCCCACCCAACAAGGGCCCCAAGGGGAGGCAGAAGAATCGACCGGTTCCATACCAGGAAAAGAGTGTGTCAAGGCTATATATTGTCACCCTGCTTATTTAACTTATATGAAGAGTACATCAGCGAAATGCTGGGCTGAGTGAAGCACAAGCTGGAATCAAGATTGCCGGGAGAAATATCAATAACCTCAGATATGCAGATGATACCATTCTAATGGCAGAAACTGAAGAGGAACTAAAGAGCCTCTTGATAAGGGGAGTGAAAAAGCTGGATTAAAACTCAGCATTCAAAAAACAAAGGTTATGACATCCAGTCCCATCAGTGCGTGGCAAATAGATGGGAAAATAATGGAAAAAGTGACAAACTTTATTTTTGGGGCTCCAAAATCACTGCAGATGGTGACTGTAGCCATGAAATTAAAAGATGTTTGCTCCTTGGAAGAAAACTTTGACCAACCTATGCAGCATATTAAAAAGCAGAGATATTACTTTGCTGACAAAGTCTGTTAGTCAAAGCTATGGTTTTTCCAGTAGTCATGTATAGTTGTGAGAGTGGGACCACAAAGAGAGCTGGGCGCCGAAGAACTGATGCTTTTGAACTGTGGTGTTGGAGAAGACTTTTGAGAATCCCTTGGACTGCAAGCAGATCCAACCAGTTAATTCTAAACGAAATCAGTCCTGAATATTCATTGGAAGGACTGATGCTGAAGCTCCAATACCTTGACCACCTGTTGTGAAGAGCCAACTCATTAGAGAAAAAAAGACCCTGATGCTGGGAAAGATTGATGGCAGGAGGCGAACAGGGTGACAGAGGATGAGATGGTTGGATTGCATCACTGACTCAATGAACATGAACTTCAGCAAACTCCAGGAGATGATGAAGGACAGGGAAGTGTGGTGTGCTGCAGTCCATGTGGTCTCACAGTCAGACACAACTGAGTGACTGAACAACAAACCTATGGAAAACTGTATGAGTCCATATTCATTGTGAGATGCTCTTATGTCTAAATTAAAATGTTTCTACTGGGATAGCAATGCATTTTACTTGTTCTTTTTTGGCTGAAGAATAATGCCTGTCTACCACCTCTCAATGATAATGGCAAAGTGAGCAACTAGCAGAGAAAAGAGAAAAGGTGAAAAAGCAGGACTGGAAAGGGAAGAGAAGAGCCCATCATCAGTTATTGGACCAGACCTTCTGCTCTGTGGGCTGCTGTCACCATCATCAACAAGAAGGAAGGGCAAGGGGACAGAATTCATTAAAGTAAGGAGCTCAGAATCTGCCTGTAATGCAGGAGACACTAGTTTGATTCCTGGGTCAGGAAGATCCTCTGGAGAAGGGAACAGCTATCCACTTCAGTATTCTGCCCTGGAGAATTCCATGGGCTGTATAGTCTGCGAGGTCTAAAAGAGTCGGACATGACTGAGAGACTTTCACTTTCAAGGAGCTCAGGAAGTCACAGAGATTCAGAGTCAGGAAGCAAGAGCTTCCTGTCACAGCTCTTGAAACCCTTGGTCTCTGGTTGATAGAAGATTCTTCTCAATGACCTATATGTACATCAGTGACCCTTCCATGTTTGAGGTGTATTACGCATCAGCAGCAGTGAACTCAAGCCTCGAAGTTTCTTGAGAGACAAATCACTTACACTGTCTTCTGAGGTGTCTTGTTTTTTTCATTCTCTTTTATCAAACCACCTGAGCCTAATGGGCAAAAGCACTGTGTGGTTTAGTTTCTCAGAGAAGAGTTCAAAGTAAATGGAAAGAATGTTTCAAATACCTCTGTTATTTTAACACAGAAATACAAGGCGGACCAAAGTTTGGGTTATTTCAAAATCATTCCTTTCAAAAAGAAAGACCTAACTACTTCCAAATAATTTGAAACATGTTATTTTATAATCAGATTTCTAGTGTTGGTGGTATTAATTTTGTTCTGTTAATGCAGGTGAGGGGCTTCCCCAGTGGCTTAGATGGTAAATTAAAAAGAAACATAAGTTATGTCTCTAGAATTTAACCAGGGTACAATGGTGAGAAAGCAGAAATAACACAACAGCAAAATAGAAAATATATTCAGTTCACCTGCCACCATTGACAACATGTTGTATATCAATGTTACTATAGTATGGGAAAAAGGTTAGTTTAAAAAAGAATACTCAGGAAAAATGCAAAAGCTTTTGGGTGTTCATTCAGGTACACTCCACGTTAATTTACAGCCCTTTATTCAATCAGTTCAGTTCAGTCACTCAGTCATGTCCTACTTTTTGTAACTCCGTGGACTGCAGCACGCCAGGCCTCCCTGTCCATCGCCAACTCCCGGAGTTTACTCAAACTAATGTTCATTGAGTCGATGATGCCATCCAACTATCTCATCCTCTGTCGTCCCCTATCTTCTCCTGCCTTCAATCTTTTCCAGCATCAGGGTCTCTTCAAATGAGTCAAAACGCTCAAAAGCGTTCATTTCCCAGGTAATCACAATTGGGCTTGAGAAAAGCCTGCCACCTTGTGGCCATTCCCTGCAATAGCAGTCGTAAAAGTTTAGCTTGTGAGTCCTTGTTCTTTCGCTCAGTGGTGTCCGACGTTTGTTACAAACAAATTATTCACGGCACATACAGCTCACTGTGGGGCTTCAGCGTAGTGGGTCGCCAGGCTGGGCCAGGCTCCGGGTCAGGGAAAGCAGGTCCAGGGTCCAGAAGAAAGCCTTTCAGGGGAGGTGCTCAAGTGCACTCCCTGAATAGGATTTAATTTAGAGAAGTTAACACTTAGGTTACCTCTTAGAGGATACTGAGAGTTTTTCAGGCAGTCAGGAAAGAACAACGTGAGCAGAGGTATGAACAGAAATAGTCACAAATGACTCTGCATACGTAAGACGAAGAAGTGTTTGGGTATAAGAGAAAGTGATTTACAAGGTTTTGGTTAGGAGCACTTCTGTATGCCATTTCAAAGGCTTTGAATTTTGCACATAGGAACTGAGGAAACATGGAAATTTTGGAACTTGGTGTTTGAAGGAAGACCCCCTGAAGACAGAAGGCTTCTCATGGGGCTGATCTAAATGGCCTCAATAAGGTCTAAATTTTTGCTTTTTAATTTTAAAATTGATTTTTAGGACTTTTCCATCTTTATTGAGAAATAATTGACATACATCACTGTATAAGTTTAAGGCATACAGCATGACAGTTTTGATTGATATATATTGAGAAATGATTACCACTGTAGGCTCAGCTAACATCCGTCTTCTCATTCATCATTTTCTTATCTCATGAATTATGCTTTGAGTACTTCATAAGGCTTTAGAAGATTCATGTATCTCTAGCTGAGCTGTGCTCATTCTAATGCCTTTAAACACAATTGTAACAGTTTCATTATTTTTCTTTACTTATATTTTATTGGAGTATATAGTTAGTCACTTTACACGGTTGTGTTAATTTCTGCTGTACAACAAAATGAATCAGCCACATGTATACACATATCCCCTCTTCTTTGGATTTCCTTCCCATTTAAGTCACCACAGAGCACTGAGTAGAGTTTCCTGTGCTATATAGTAGGTTCTCATCAGTTATCTATTTTATATATCACAGCCTTGTCCTGGCAGAGGGGCTTGCATAACTCAATGAAGCCATGAGCCATGCGTGCAGGGCCACCCAAGACAGACAGGTCATAGTGAAGAGTTCTAACAAAATGTGGTCTACTGGAGAAGAAAATGGCAACCCACTCCAATATTCTTGTCTGGAAAACCCCATGAACAGTATGAAAAGGCAGCAGTTCGTGGGGAGCTGGACACAACTTAGCAACTGAACATTAACAAAGTGAGTATAAGACCCAATTAAAAAATATTTCATATTACTTTAATAGAAGTACAATGGAAATATCTAGATTACTGGTAGTTACTGTTTCTTAAACTATTTCATTGACGTACTGAAGTGTAATTGCCATATGCCTGGGTGTGTGATTTAGTCGTGTCCTACTCTGTAATCCCATGGACTGTACCCTGCCAGGCTTCTCTGTCCATGGAATTCTCCAGGTGAGAATACTGGAGTGGGTTGCCATTTTCTCCTCCAGGGGATTTTCCCAATGCGGGGATCTTCCCAATGCAGGGATAAAGCCTGTGTCTCCTGTGGCTCCAGCATTGCAGGCGGATAGTTTACCCTCCGAGCCTGTAACTGGCATATCAACAATACTGTGCTGTGCTGTGCTTAGTTGCTCAGTCATGTCTGACTCTTTGCCACCCAATGGACTGCAGCCCGCCAGGCTCCTCTGTCCATGTGGATTCTCCAGGCAAGAATACTGGAGTGGGTTACCACGCCCTCCTCTAGGGGATCTTCCCAACTCAGGGATCAAACTCAGGTCTCCCTCATTGCATGCGGATTCTTTACCGTCTAAGCCACCAAGGAAGCCCATAAACAATGATAGATTGAAGAAAAACAGTAAAGCTCTATTTGATCAGCTGTGCTTGGTGTGTCCCACAGAACAGAGTGACTCAGAGACAGAGGAGTGAAGGGTATTTCTAAATTCATGTTTAGGAAAACTGGGACTGATCATACTATTAGCTCCACACACACTTCATCACTCACTCTCATCTCCATGACCTAAAGCAGATGGAATCTAAGATACCATGTTGCAGCAGAGAAAAGTATATAAAAAATGGAACCATAGTGAATTTATTTCAAATAGTAAATGCTCAAGCACAAGACTAAATGTATCATAAAAGGAAGGACAGTGGCAATTAGATGAATCAAAAATACTGAGTCCAAGGGACTTTCCTGGTGGTCCAGTGGCTAAGACTCCATGCTCCCAATGCAGGGGGTGTGGGTTTGATCCCTGGTCAGGAAACTAGATCTCACATGCCACAACTAAAGAGTTCACGTGCTGCAATGAAGATGAAACATTCCACATGCTGCAACTAAGACCTAGGGCAGCCAAACTAAAATAAATTTTAAGAAAAACAACAAAAAATATTAAGTCCACTTTTAGTAAATAAGAATATTGAGTAATGTTACATGATCGCAAAGAAATGTTACAAGATGATGAAATGTGCTGAAGGAAAATATTATTGTAACACAACGTTTAAACACTTCAGATAAACAAGGAATATAACCATCATTTTATTGCAAGACAACTATGCATGCTATGGCTGATAAAAGTTGCCCTTATTTTTCTCATGTAATTGACTTTCTTTTTATCATGTTATTCTGCCAACTAAAGAAGCCCACTGAGATACTTCCTGGAGGTGTGCAGCAGGCTGAGTCTGTACTCCCAGAGCTGGGTTATTTTTCCAAGTGGAAACAACTTGCTTGACTTATAAATCTTGACTTTTAAAAATTTGTTACAACACATTCCTAAAGTGTAGAGTAGGGAACTGTAACAATTCCCACAATTATAATACAATGTAATGGGATCTAAAATGGACATTTTTGGTTCATGTTAAATGGCAAGAGAATAGTAGAGGCTCAGCTCTGTACTTACTATTATAAATTCATCAGCAGCAGAAATAATGGCTATATTTCATTATCATTTTTAGTCTCACTGTTAGTGATCTTAAGCACAAAGTCAGATAAGCACATATTAGACAATTATAATTTCTTATGACTTATAAGAAAAGGTTACATTTGAATTATTTACCTAGGTGTGTCAAAAAAAAAAGATTACACTTGCTTACTCATGACTAGTAATCTAATATAAAACAAAGGAAAACTTGTTCTCCTCAAGCATCCAGGATGACAGAAACATTCCAGTGCCTACTGTAGTTCACTGAAAAACAATGTGTTTACATCAATAAAAACTAGACTGATGTTTCTGATGACTGTTTCTCAGGAGTAAGTAGACTGATAGTCATCACAGCTTTATTTCCAGTGAGACACACTTGGAGGAGATGAACCGGAGGTGCCTTCTCTAATGAAGGAGGAAGCACACTGTTTGCTCAGATGACTGTGGGGCCTACCTCCACTCCCTGGCTTTGCTCTCAGCTAAGGAGCAGTTTGGACTTCCCAGGTGGCTCAGTGGTAAAGGATCTGCCTGCCAAGCAGGAGACATGTGTTTGAGCCCTGCGGCAGGAAGATCCCTTGGAGAAGGGAATGGCAATCCGCTCCAGTATTCTTGCCTGGGAATTGCTGTGGACAGAAGAGCCTGATGGGTCACAGTCCACAGGGCCCCAGCCAGAGTCCGACGCAACTGAGCGACTAACACTTTCACTTTGAATGAGCAACCACAGGCAAAGCGAGGTGTTGAATCACGTCTGCCGCCTCAGCGAGACCTGGGCTGTGAGGTCACCCAGCCCTGGGACCAAAGGCATGAGATGAAGAGGAGCAACGAGTGCCTTGTGTCCTGTGTCGTATGCCCTCAGGTAAGTACGACTGTCTCCTTTTTATAAAATGACATTCGGCATTGGGAGTTTCTGCTGCAGTACGGTTCCCTGCGTCCCGCCTCTGGATTAGTCTGCCCCGCCCCCAGCTCCGGCTCCTGCACGGAAGCGCGCTCTCATTCAGGGACCAAGTGAAACTTGGGGTTCTCCAGGCATCGCGGGCATCCCCACCTCCTTAGGGGAAGGGGCTGCCTGAGTGCACACCGCCCCTCTGCGACGACGAGCCCTCCGTCACACCTGCGTGGAGTCAGAGGTGTGAAGCGTTTGTGAGCCTAAGACCAGCACGCCAAGATCCAGGGGCACGGTGTCAAGTATCAAGACTAACAGGTGGGACTTCCTAGCTGGTCCACTGGGCAATCTGCCTGTCAGTGAAGGGGACCAGGCTTCAATCCCTGGTCTGGGAAGATCCCACCTGCTGCGGGGCAGCGAAGCCTGAGCGCTGCAACTGCTGAACCCCGCGCACCGGCAGCCCGCTCCGCAACAAAAACGGAGCCACTGCACTCACAGGAACTAGAGAGTAGCTCCTGTCAGCCACTAGACAAACCCTGAGAGCAGCAAGCGAGACCCAGCACAACCAAAAATAAACTACAAATCAAAACCAAAAAATAAAAGACTAACAAGCGCTCCATGCTGTAAGTCTTAAATAGCAGAAGTGTAACTGTGATGAAAAGTAGGAGTAGCACATTTATTGACTGCAGTGACATACTCTAAGAAGGGAGTTTAAAAAGAAACCATTTTAATGATCTTTGCTGAGTGTTTATCTGCTTTTTAAAAACAACCTCTGTTAAACAAAGATTTTCTAATGATCAATAAAGCGTGCTAGTACTAACTTACATTCTTTACAACAGAAAGAATACATGTACATTAAGTATTTGAAAGTGGGAAAGTGTCTTTTTTAGAGTACTATAGTTATAGAAGGATTTGTATACTAGAGAAAGCGTGTATCATCTTCTAAGACGGTTTCACATTCTTGAGACAGTTAACGTCACATTCTCCAGCTGCCACTGGACCCTTGGGCATCTCTAATGCTTTTCTTCATTTGACAATATGCTCAGTAGCTCAGTTGTGTCCGACTCTTTGCAACCCCATGGACTGTAGCCCGCCAGGCTCCTCTGTCCATGATATTCTCCAGGCAAGAATACTGTAGAGGATTGCCATGCCCTTCTCCAGGGGATCTTCCGGACCCAGGAATCTAATCCGTGTCTCTTGCATCTCTTGCACTGCAAGCGGATTCTTTACCATTGTGCCACCTAAGAAACCTTCATATTATACGGGAAACTTAAAAACAAATCCTTGGTGTGATAGAATTGGAGGCTAAATGTATCTAATGGCTGTTCACACTAAGGCGACAAGTCCTCTCTTTACCACCCCCTCCAAAGACGTTCTGTCACTTGGAGCAGGAGCCACAGTCATCGACATAAATAACCTGCAAGCCCTGCGTCTCCTTGGTCCTTCTCTCTCTCAATGGCCCCAGACAGACAGGCTTCCTTGCTGCACCCCTGCCTTGGGGCCTTTGCAGGTTCTGTTCCCTCTCTTAAGAACACACCTCCACAAGTGTCCGCTCGTCTCTGGCACACACGGAGCTCCTGCACTCTCAGGAGTTCAAATATTACCTTCTTAGAGAGATACCCTTAGCCATCTTTACAAACACTGTGCCATCACCAGAAATTCCCTAAATCGCTTCCCTGCTTGTTTTGTTCACAGCGCTTAATGGCATATATCTCTTCAGTTTCCTTTGTTTATGAATGCATTAATCCCCTTCTCATTCCCCCTACTAGACCTTGAGCTCCATGAGGTTTTGATTGCTTCTCCAATGCTCGCAACCCTAGGGCCTACACAAGTGCCTTGTAGGCAATCAGATTTTTTTTAATGGGAGGGTATAGATGCTTTACAATGTTGTGTTTGTTTCTACCATCCAGCAAAGTGAATCAGCTATACGTATACATAAATCCCCTCATTTCTGGATTTCCTTCCCATTTAAATTACCACAGAGCACTGAGTAGAGTTCCCTGTGCTATTCAGGAGGTTCTTATTAACTACCTATTTTATACATAGTAGTGAGGGCTGAGGATTAACTTCATATCAGAGATAAAAATCCTTTTTTCCCCCTTACCATTCAATAATATCTGTTTCTGAAGTTGATCTTAGAATGTGAGTTATCACCAGAACATCAATTTAGAGCAACCACGCTCATCCTAACCCTATTCTGCCTGAGGCCCTGCTATGTCTCCCACATTCTCCTGTGGTCCTCACTGAGATGGGGCAGCACAAAGCCTTACGAGTAAAATTCCACCATCCGGTTCTGGTGACTCAGCCCTGACATTACATTGAAAATCAGCTTCAGTGCTGTAGCTGGAATTGTTTCAAAGGCTGAATGCAGTAATCAGAGCCAATATTCAATCAATACACTATTTAAACAAAAAGTGGGTACTCTGATCTCCTCACCAATATGTTTTTATTAATTCTTCTCTTTTTAAAATCTTTGTCCTTTTTATTTCAGTACTATAAAATGGACATTAAGCCATTTATTTGGAAGGCTGTTTTCTTTTTCATGTTGTTTTATATAAATTATCGTATGAAACAATATCATGCTTATTCATGCAAACCAAATGCCATAGTCAAAACAGTTTAACCTGGTGGTTATTTTAAAATAGTTTCTGCTCTATTCTCCAGCTGATTTACCTGACTTTGCTTCTTACCCATGGACCTTTTGGCAAATTTAGTTGTGGCTCTGGATTTCCAGTGAAACTTTTTAGTGTAAACACACAAACCCAGAATTATTCAAACTATGGAGATGATATCATTATATGTACACATAATGTACTTTTAGATATCTTCCACTTGGATTCAGCGTCAAGATGTCTGTCTAGATAAAAAGATCTTTAAACAAAGCAATATGCATTTCACCTTGAAAGTGTGCTGACTAATTTGTTTGAGCACAGACATTGGATTAGCCAGGACTTACATTTTCTTTCCTGAGCTAAAAAGTGTCTTCTAACTTTATTGCTTGATTCTTCTGTGACTCCCAATCTTATTTTTATTGTATTACTGTTTTCTTGTTCTAAAACACTTATTTCTTTGTGGAGAACAGTGTTCAGATATTACAATTTCAGATTTGTTCTAGGTGGTTTCTGTTCTTTTGTTCACACAAGGCCAGATATTTCTGAGAGTTTTCAAAGAGATTGGAGTTCACTGAAAAGCAGCATTTTCTGTGATAAAACTCAGCACGTATTAAAGGTGTGAAGAAAAAGTCACTAAGGGAAAACTAAACTCTGGTCATGGGAAAAAAATGAGAAATCGTGGCCAATTCACAAGTACACATGGAGAAAACAACATAATTACTTACTTGCTGTGCTTTCTTCTTCCTTAGGTTTTTCTGGTCTCAAAAAAATATCAGAAATGTATGTGAATACAAAGGTAGATGACAGGGAGTTGAAAGGTTGATGTTTGGATGTACGAAAGTCAAGGATGATGTTAGTGGTTAAGATGAGCGTCTAAGAAAAGGATTTATTTTCCATGCTGCTGCTGCTAAGTCACTTCAGTTGTGTCCAATTCTGTGCAACCCCATGGATGCATAGGCTCCATGGGATTTTCCAAGCTCCTGCATCCATGGGATGTGCCAGGCAAGAGTACTGGAGTGGAATGCCATTGCCTTCTCCATATTTCCCACAATTCCCTACTAATTAATGACTGAAACTGCACACTTGAAAATTGATTCCGGGACAGGGGTAAAGACATGCATTTCTGAAAGGCACTGCAACTTCAGGAAGGGAGGCTATATACCTAGGTGCACAGTTACAACTTTTCTCTCTTCTGAAACACTTTGTGCAAACACTTGATAGTTTTAATACAATTTTAATCAATGTCAGATCACCACTGCAAGGACTTCTTGTGTTAAAAGTTAATTAGATATTTCTCCTCTGATACAGTTTCAAAGATGACTTTACCCTTAGTTCACCACATTAACTATTGTTTCATTAATAGAAAAATATCAAAATTTGATTCTGTGTTATCTTGTTCAGCTCAAAAATGCACAGTAATTGTAATAACTTATTATTGAAAATAGACTTCCGTGGTGGCTCAGGGATAAAGAAGCTGCCTGCCAATGCAGGAGATACAGGTTCAATCCCTGCCTTTTCCACCACGTTTCTTGTTTTTGAACTTGCACTTGTCTCACAGTTAAAGTAAAGTGTTACTTGCCCTTTTCCCTGTTTTACTTTATTTACCACAACAAAACTCCTCTCGAAGTCTTCTATTTTAATTCTTCATCATATCCAGACCTAGTCTTCCTATATAGAGCCTTAGCTGCCATATTCAGAGGTAACAACTAAATAAAAATTAGGGGAAAAAATATTTTTTCTCCCAATGTAAGGGACCAGGGTTCAATCCTTGGTCAGGGAATTAGATCCCACATGTCACAAACAAGACCAGGTGCAGAAAAAAAAATATTTAAAAAATAAATAAAAGTTTCTATTTCTTATGAGATTGTTTCAAAAACATTTCGGACCCATGATACTGAATTTTCATTCGTATGTAAAATGGGTTTTACAATAATTGATGCTATAGCTTCATAGAGCATGACGTTGAGAATAATGCTCACCAAAGACCAGATAGGTCTTAAGTGATATGACATTGCTGAATTTACCAGTCCAATACTGGTCTTCCATTTTGTCTGTATTACAGTAGTAAAATGTACAAATGAAAGATACCACAGTAAAAATAAAATAAATAAGTACTGTGGTCAAGAAACCACGGTCAAAGTCCCTCTGCAGTTTCTCTGGACCTAGAGCTCCTCCAGGCTCCACCTGTGCCATGTCCCCACTCCAGCTCCTGGGGACACCTGCTTCCTCACCCCCCTGCCAGCTTTTCAGATGAATTCAGGAAGCCTCTCGCAGGCCCCCCTAACAGTCGTGAGCAACAGTGCAAGTGAGATGAGTGTGTGATGTGTTTACATTTTTAAACATAAAATTACAAATGCCAATAAATGATCAAATAATATGTGAATCTTCAAAACAAGACTTTAAAATGTGTGAAATTATGAGTGCTGTGTGACTGAAATTTAACAAACTATCCCAAACTGCTATCATTGTGCAACTTTTGTGTTCTGTTGAAGGAAAGGGATATTTATATAAATAATTGAAAACGGTGATTTTGCTAAGATGAAAGTAATAAAAGTTTACAAGATATGACTCAATATTTTTTCCATCTAAACGTTACCTTCCCTTCAATAGATCACATTGATTTGTTCAAAGAAAATTACATTACTTCAACATTATCTTTAAAATTAAAAGATAAATTAGAATGAAAAATATAAAGAAATCAGAATGACTTAAATTAAGCTGAATGTAAATGCTCTTGAAGATGTAATTAAGTCTTATTTATTTTTTATAAAGATAAGACTAATGTTTATCCAGTTTAATACTGTTTACCTGCCAAAATAAATTACGGATGTTAACACTCCACTCATATTTCATTTAGAGCTACCAATTTGAGAATGGTGCTAATTGTTCAACACGGTAAAATGTTTGTAAAGTATTGTGGTCCTTTAAGATTGTATTAATTCTATGATATTTGGGAAACATTGGTACTTTTATTCTTCTCACACTTTTCCATTTTGTTGGCATCTTCCATTACTTCTTTCAGAATGACTTGACTGCTTTGTTTATACAGATCCTGTGCCTTTCTTGTGGACATTATTTCTAAGCATTTTATTATTGCTTATGTATCGTGGAAAGATTGTTTCCCAATTCTATTTCTAGGCATGCATGCCTTGCTATCCTACAGATAAACTATTGATTTTTGTGTTTATAGCTTTTGCCAACTTTAGGCTTTAGCAAAAAACCCACTGAGCAGACAAGGCTTACTTTGCTGGACTTGCTGAGATAAGAAAGGAAAACACCCTGGCAGAATCTTAACAGCCTAGACAGGAACAGTGGAGTGATGGGTTTGTAGGGTCTGGCTGGGTGACAGATTCTCAGATGAGTCTTGTGAGCTCGGGAACTCCTTG
This sequence comes from Antilocapra americana, assembly GCA_007570785.1. Taxonomy (NCBI): domain Eukaryota; kingdom Metazoa; phylum Chordata; class Mammalia; order Artiodactyla; family Antilocapridae; genus Antilocapra; species Antilocapra americana. The sequence goes on along the minus strand of ML661896.1, from coordinate 7,291,337 downwards.
GGACCCAGAAGCGTGTGAAACACAATAGCTTTATACTCATGTGCATATGAGATCCAGTTCTGAGCCGAGTTTGCTCAACAGTATTGATCATTCAGGTGTTTTTGCTGATTTACAGTTGATATTCTGGGCCAAGTATTTCCCAGAGCCAGACTTACCTGTCTTTCATTTTTCTTGGCCTTCACATAGTGACAGGAAAGTACCTTGGGGATGTAGAGTTTCTAATCACAGGGAAAACCAAAACCACATGGGTTTAAGCTCTCAGCCCCTCCCCCCTGACATCCATGTCAGCCCAGGATGGATATTACAACACCACTGTCTGCAAACAGAAGCGATTGCCATCTTCACTTCTTTTGGGTGAGCTGTGGATATATGATAAGGCTCTGCTGGCAGTTTTTCAGAATTATTACTGTCATATTTTCTATTTCTTTTTGCTCAAAGATCACTTGTTGGACCACTTGAAGGGACAAAGTCCATTTCTCAGTATTTTGGTGATGACACATTTGAGCAAAGCGACATGGAATAATACTAAGAAAGACAGTCTCAGGGTTTGTAGTCCTGTATTCAGCAGGAGCTAAGGGTGTCCAAGCTCTATTTCTGTGAAACATGGGCTACAAAGTTGCCAAGTGCTGTTATTGTTCAGGCAGACATCTTCATGTTTAGGTTTGATGGGAGTTTTATTTTTCTAGCCACTTGACCCATTGTTTTGTCATTTACAAAGCACTTATTGCTTGATTCCAATTACACAGAAAACAACCTTTCTTATTGCAATGAACTAGCATCAGAGGACACTGGTTGTCATTCAAAGAAACACAAGTAAAAAACAATAATTATACTGAACATGTATCTTAATCAAAAGACACACAAGGAGTGACTCAAAGCATGAAAAGAAAAATTAAAGTTGGGAAACATATACACATTGTAGGTAAGAGGTCTGAGTATCTGTTAGCAATCTAGATTCTTAAGTAAGTGAAGAAGAAAGCGAGGATGCAAGGAGAGAACACAAGAGAACAGACTGAAAGAGGACAACCAGCCTCTGACGTTGGGAGCTCACTTCCTGGGTCTTCTGGAGAAGCTGTCTCCTGGATGAGTCGTCATCTTGGTCTGTGTTCTGGGATTAGGTTTACGGCCCCTGAAAAGCTGACTATAAACTTCTTGAGGGGCCTGGCTTGAGATCTCTGGACACTTTAACTTAAAGACATATGCTCATTCCTGCTAAAAGTTGCGGGGGGCAAGTTTTGAGTAGAGACCAGGAGCAGCTCTGGTGACAACTGAAGGCATTTTGAGAAGAAGCCGTAGAAATTCAGACCATGAAGACCAAGGTACAGTCCCAACAGATCTTAACAAGACAGTCTTAATTTATGAGGGTACAAACAAAAGATACCTAGATTTTTTTTGCTTGAGCAAAGTTGAAAGTGAAAGTGTTAGTTGCTCAGTCAGGTTTGACTCCTTGCTACCCCATGGACTGTAGCCTAATGATCTGGCTCTTTGCATCAGGTGACCAAAGTATTGGGGCTTCAGCATCAGTCCTTCCAATGAATATTCAGGGTTGATTTCCTTTAGGATTGGCTGGTTTGATCTGTTTATAGTTCAAGGGCCAAACCAATTCTGGGATCTATACTTATTACCTTGCTCCTTCTCATCCTAAACGAGATTGACTGTTTTGCCCAACCAATCAGAAATTTTCTATTCATCTTTATCTTGTTCTTCATTCTTTCTTAGAAAATCTTCTTGCCTTCTCCCCCATTTTGCAGTTTTCCAAATGGAGACTGTTTGGTTCATGAAGGGTTAAAGTTTGTTTGTATTTCCTGAATTTTCTTTAATCATTCTCTAACACTTTAGAGGAAAAAAGCTAAAGATCACATTTGATTTCTCAGAATCCATGATAGAAAGAAGACAGTACAGTATTTAGTGCTGAGAAAAAAATAACCAACTTAGAATTTTCTATCTTGCAAAATTACCTATCAAAGATGAAGGAGAAATATAGACTTTCTCAGACACACAAAGACTGAGTGAATTTGTTGCCTTGGAAGAAATGGTACAAATAAGCTGTTTAGAGAAGGAAAATAATAAATTGTTTATACAGAAGGAAAAAATAGTTGTTTAGAGAGAAGGTCAGAAACTCAGGCCTACATAAAGTAAGAAAGAACATTGAGGAAAGAATAAGTGAAGTCAAAATAAACTTTTATTTTTCATATTTCTCATGTATCTATCAGATAACATTTTGTTAAATAACACTACCAACAATATATTCAATTATGTAAGCATATGTTATATACTTATATATGCTTGTATATGGGCTTGCCAGGTGGCTCAGCTGTAAAGAATCCACCTGCCAATGCAGGAGACGCAGGTTCAATCCCTGGGTCAGGGAGATCCCCTGGTGAAGGAAATGGCAACCTGCTCCAGTATTCTTGCCTGGGAAATCCCATGGACAGAGGAGCCTGGCGGGCCACAGTCCATGGGGTCACAAATACTCAGACATGACTTAGTGGCTAAACACAACAACAACATGCTTGTACATAAATTCAAAAAATGACAGCAAAGATTCAAGAGATCGAAGGAAGAGACTAGGATTATTTTGTTATTTTAAGGTATTTATGCTACCTCTGAATTATGACATTATTTGAAAGTGGCCTTCAATTAGCTGTAAATGTATGATGCAAACTCTAGAGCAACCACCAAAAAAAGTAAAGAAGAATATTCAAGTGATATGCTAATAAAAGAGAAAATGACATCATACCAAATGCTCAGGTAAAATCACAAAAGGGAGAAAAAGTATCAAAAAATTAGATGGTAAAGGGCAACAAATAAACTGCAGGAACAAATATGGTAGATACTAATCCAACTACAACAATAATCACTTTGAAAGTCAGTGCTCTAAATGACCAATAATTGACTGTAAGCTGGATCAAAACTGCAGACTCAATCATACGTTGTCTATAGGAAACTCACGTGAGTATAAAAACAAACAGATGAAGGAAAATATGCATGTAAACAGTAGTCAAGAGAAAGCAGGAGTAGCCTATTAATTTCACAGAGAACAAACTTCAAAGCAAAGAAAGGTATCAGGGATAAAGAGGGCATCAATGGTAAAGGGATCAATTATCAGGAAGACGTAACAATCCTTCATGCGAATGAATCTAATAATGGGTAAACTGTGTGAAGGAGAGACTAATAGAACTGCAAAAGACATAGGTAAAGCCACTATCTGAGCTGGAGATTTCAACACCTGTGTATTAGAAATGGACATGTAGTAGATCATCAGGCAGAAAATCAGGAAGGACACAGCTAAACTCAACAATAACATGCAGGAACTTTCCTGGCGGTCCAGTGGTTAAGAATCTACCTTATAATGCAAAGGACAGAGTTTGAACCAAATCCTTAGTTCAAGAACTAAGATCCCACGTGACAAGGAGCAACTGAGGCCATGTGCCACAACTACTGAAGTCACATGCTTTACAGCCCACATGCCCCAACTACTGAGCCTGCACATCACAACCAGCCTGTAAGCTGCAACAAAAGATTCCACATGATGCAATGAAGGTCCCGCATGCCGCAACTAAGAGCCCACACAGCCAAGTAAATAAGTATTTAAAAATAACATTCATCAATTGGATACAGTTCACATCTATGAATTATGGCAACAAGAGATCACACATTATTCTCCTGCTCACATGGAAGATTCACAAAGATGTACCATACCACATTCTGGGCCACAGACACACTTTAACAAATTTAGAACAACAGAAATCATATGATGAACTTCCCAGCTGGAACAGTGGATAAGAATCACGTGATCTCTGGTCCGGGAAGATTCCACATGCCACAGAGCAACTAAGCCCATGGACCACAACTACTGAACCTGTGCTCTAGAGCCCACATTCCACAACAAGAGAGGCCACCTCAATGAGAAGCCCAAGCACCACGAATGGAGAGTAACCGCTGTTGGTTGCAACTGAAGAAAAGCCCACACGGCAATGAAGGCCCAGCACAGACACAAGTAAATTCTGAAAAATGAAAGGAAACTACCAACCAATATCTCTTATGAACATAAACGTAAAAATCTACATGAAAATATTAGCAAATGGAACCCAACAATGTATAAAAATAGTCATACACCACAATCAAGGGTGGTTTATCCCAAGTATGCAAAGTTGGTGCAACATTTCTATTCATTTTCATTTTAAAAAGAAGAATAACCCTGGTTGATCATATTTGGCTTTTAAATTTATCTTGTTAAGTAAAAAGACAGAAAAGCAATAGCTCGAAAGTACAGCCCAGGGATATTCACTTTGGCCCGTTACGTTTGTGTCTCCCCAGATTCATGGGTTAGATCTTGATGCCCATGTGATGGTGTTAGGAGGTGGGGCCCAGGGGAGACACTTCATGGTGAGAGTGGAGCCCTCAGGAAGGGGGTCAGTGCTGTTACAGAAGGACCACGGAGCCCCTCCCCCTTTCTCCCTGTGAGGTCCACATGGACCCGACCCTGACCCTGACCCCAACCACACTTGGCCTTCAGCCTCCAGAATCATCTATTGTTTATAAGCCTCCATGAAAGTGAAAGTGAAGTCGCTCAGTCCAACTCTTTGTGACCCCATAGACTGTAGCCTACCAGGCTCCTCCATTCATAGAATTCTCCAGGCAAGAGTACTGGAGTGGGTTGCCATTTCCTTCTCCAGGGGATCTTCCCGACCCATGGATCAAACCTGGGTCTCCCGCATTGCAGGCAGATGCTTTACCTTCTGAGCCACCGGGGATGACTGTGGCCTTTTGTTATAGCAGCCTAAAGGGACCAAGGCCCTCCCCTCAGTCTACGCCTATGGAAAAAGGTTATGTGTGTGCGTGTTATGTGTGCTGTGTTCTATGCATGTGCTGTGTATATGTTCTCTGTGTGTGTTCTGAGTATATATGTGTGTTGTGTATGTGTTCTGTGTGTGGTGGTGTGCAGAATAAGGCCGCTGAGTTTCACATTTTACAGAGATGAGCCCTAGCAGGTGATCAGATAAGCACGGTTTCCTCCTTCCAAGCTCTTTGCCCCAGATCATCTCTCGTTGTCATGAGGGTGATACTCTCTCACCCATTCAACAATTTTAATTGTTGCATGCTGGGAGACATGGTAGGGACTAAAGTTCTGATTTTCCAGGTCGGGTGGCCCATGGTTGTGGCTGTGGTCCTCCTGCTGGAGTCCTGGGCTCCGGGGACCATCTGATGTAGGCATGTTCTCCATGTTGTCATGTCTACCACCAGAGACCATCATGAAGGCATTGGTGATGAAGCTTGCTTTGTCCTTTCATGATGTCTGTTTCCCGTGGGGATCTTGAGCAAGTGTTCAAGTGTCCTGGGTTTGAGAAGCAGATTAAATCATACACATTCATCCTCAGGAACTTCCATGTAGAAGCCAGTCTTGTGGATCTGAGGGATTGTTTTCTTTCTACATGAAATTCTGTGGGCATGCACTCTAGTTCTCTAGATGGAACTTGCTTACCCATGCTCCTTGATGGTAGCATGACTACTAGCTTACTCAGAGACTCGAGACTTAAGCAAAGGAACAGCACTGAACTTGGGTTTACAGGAAGTTCCAAAGCTCCATGTGCCCAGGGGAATAGAGTTCCAACATACTGCTTGTTGCCCTGAGGACTAAGAGCCTTCCACTCTTTCGGATGTAGAATATCCAACACCCTTTTCATGCACAAACTATGAAAGACAAAATATGTGCAGCTTCTTTCTTATGTCCTCAAATTATTGAAATCATCTGATAAAGGAAGACACTAAAATACCATACCATACTTGGATCTAGTCAGCAATTTTCCAATTAAAAATCCCATGGCAACTAGCTCATTTGCCTGTTTTGCTGGTTGGATAAGTGTTTTAATATAGTTCTGTGCCCTGTCTTAGATTTACAGTGATACATATTAGCAAAGCAATTGTTAGTTATCTGCATGTGTATATTACTGCTGCTACCTATGAGAATCCCACATACATGACATTTTTGGGGGGACATTTTAAAATTGTATTATATAGCCTCCCTCAGCATTAACACTGCTGGAGAAATCTAACTCCAAGGTTATTATCATTAAAATGCAATTAAACATTTAGTACTATCTCCCTGAGATTGACAAAAGAATTCAACAACGCTTGCGTCACAGCTTCTTCAGTTCCTTCTTTTTCATAATTTCACATTTAATAACATCTTTCAGTTTTATCTAAAATACTTTGCTAGAAATTCTCATTTGATGAGAATTAAGAATCTTTCAAAATATCATGCTACTTTCTGCCTCTCTGTTATTAATCATTTTTATGAGTGAAAGACACAAAAAGATCCCTGACTTGTGTCCTGCCTACAAGAAGGGCTGGACGATGGCCATTCTTACTGGTGTGAGGTGGTGCTTCATTGTGATTTGCATTTCTAATAATTAGTGATGCTGAGCATCTTATTATGTGCCTGTTGTCCATCTACTAGTTTGGGGCAAACTTAACTGTGGTTTCAAACCGTGAGTGTTATATCATTATAACTAGGCTCAAACATATCTTTACTAACAAAAATAGGAACCATAGAATCAACATATTTTTGCAAATGAGAAATAAATTTGTTTAGTCCTGTAGCAAAAAAACAATTCATGCTTCAGGATATGATGAACTCCTGGACAGCATGTTTTGCATCCTGCTGGTTGTGGAAGTGTTTTCCCTGCAAAAAGTCATCAAGATGCTTGAAGAAGTCAGGTGGAGAGGTCAGGTGGACACATAGTTAAGGCAAAACGTCATAGCCCAATTCGTTGAACTTTTGAAGTGTTAGCTATGTAACATGCGGTGGGGCATTGCTGTGGAGAAGAACTGGGCCCATTCTGTGATCAGTGCTGGCTGCAAGCCTTTCAGTTTTCAGTGCATCTCATTGATTTGAGGAGCATACTTCCCAGATGTAACAGTTTCACTGGGATTCAGAAAGCCGAAGTGGATCAGTTCGGGCAGCAGACCACCAAGCATTCCCAGTGACATTATTTTCTTGCAAATGTGGCTTTAGGAAGTGCTTTGGAGCTTCTACTCAATCCATCCACTGAGCTGGTCTTCAACAGTGCATATTTTGGAAAACAGTACATAATAATTTCATTGAGATTTCTGCTATTATAAGCCCATCTGGGCAAAGTGTATGCTATATTGCACACACATCAATATATGTGTTACTATTGCATGACCTGAAGAGAGAAGTTACATTTTGAAAAGCTCTCATTTGAGGTTCAATAGAGAAGAAAGTAACCTTTTGCTAAGTAGCCGTTATAGAGTAAGTAGAACACAGGAACATTTAGGAGCCTTAGCTTCCATCAGGGAGAAAGAGGAGTAAACAGAGCAAGTAAAGCATCCTTTCCATTCACCCGAATCCCTAGACACATTAGCGGGCACGAGAACAATTTTCCTGCTGGTGCTCTTATGTTGGGAGTAAATCCTTCCTCCTTAGCTAGGAGGGACACTGTGTCTCAGAGGTGGCCGAGGCCGGACAAAATGAGAGGTGAAGCATTTCAGCATCAGAACCAGAAAAGAAAGAGATGCGCTGGACAATCACAGTCTACAAAACGACTATGAAATGGATTTCACTGTGTTCGTTCCAACTTGGCCAATTCTTTCTGTATTTTCTTAGAGTTTCCATAGAGACAAGACGGTGTCACAAAATGATCCTCTTCTAAGCCACAGAGAAACAACACAGACAAGAGAACAAGGAAACAAAGAGAAGAGAGAATTTAATTTAAACTTATAATGATGGGAAATGGAAAAGAAATCCTTTTGCTGGTGTGATTACTTGGAAAGGCACTAATTTTGCTAAAGAGACTTTTCTGATAGCACTCAGGAATGGCCTTGCACTTACTGTTCTACCGCAAACCTCGAATAATGGAATTCTGTAGAATGAAAATTCTGGGGAGAGCTATCTAAATGCTATTTTACAGGGAAACATTGATTTTTTTTCCCTCGAAGTATTATCTTTTTAAAAAATTATCAAAGTTATACATATATGGGAGAAAATCCATAACTTACTGCAAAGCAAACAGAAAGTTTTAAACATTTTCTGTGATTCCATTACCCAGAGAAAACAGTCACTAATGATATTTGTGACTAGTGTGTGTGTAGATATACACACAGTTCTTTGCTGTCTCTCCACAGCACTCCATTACATCAACTTCCTGCTTAGAGGCATGCATATTGCTGTGTTTTTAAGAAACACTTTAAGCTATTATGCAAGCAAAGCTTTAAATATAAAACTGAAATGATACCCTCATTACTTCCTTCTGAAGAATTCCAACTACTGGAATTGTTTGCATGCACGGCTTCCGTAAAATTCTCTTTGTGTAAAAATTACCTCACGGGTTCCCTTGGTGGTCTGGTGGTGAAGAGACGACTGCCAGTGCAGGGAACACGGGTTCTATCCCTGGTCCAGGAATATCCTACGTGCCGTGGAGTACCTAAACCTGTTCACCTCAACTGCTGAATCTGCTCCCAGAGCCCGTGCTCCACAACAAAGAAGCCCCCGCAATGAGAAGTCCACACACCCCAGCTCGAGCGTAGTCTCTGCTTGCCACAACTAGAGGAAAGCCTGAGCAGCGATGAAGACCCCAGCACAGCCCAAAATAAACAAATTAATGAAAAATGAATTACTTCATTTGATTTTTAAAACCATCTTGTGAGCTGGGTAGCTCTGACCATGGTTAAAAGTTTGTCATATGGATGAGTAAATTGAAGCTGTTTAATGGAAAGCCACCGTATCACCACAGATTCTGTGTGATTTCACTGGAGCAAACAGCCAAGATACCCATAGTACGTCAAAGTGTTGTGGAGTGTAGCAGCTGTAATAAATTGACAAAGTCAGAGTGAAAGCCGCTCAGTTGTGTCCGCTTCTTTGCAACCCCAGGGACTATACAGTCCATGGAATTCTCCAGGCCCGAAAAATGGAGTAGGCAACTGTTCCCTTCTCCAGGGGATCTTCCCAGCCCAGGGATCAAACCCAGGTCTCCTGCATTGCAGGCAGATTCTTTACCAGCTGAGCCACCAAGGAAGCCCAATACATCGACAAACTCCATGTAAATGATTGTGTGGCAATATGTTGAGAGTGGCGTGGCTGGGTTTAATACAGATGCTCTGTGTCAGCTGTAGGCTTGGATCCTGGAGAGGCCCCTGGAACTGAGTTTTTATTTTTTTAACAAAAGCCACCATGTAGAGCCACTTTAAATTATCACAATTTTGCCTTCCCTGAGGTCCCATTTTCCAGTTAGTTTTGCTGAATACATGCCCGACCCCTCCAGACCAGTCTGTCTTTGGCCACTGGGCAAGGAGTAGACAGCATGAGGAGCTAATGGCGCTCCAGCTAATGAAACTGTGTACGAGCCCCCGCGTCCTTGTCTACTGAGGTAAAATGCGGACTCAAGGTACTGATGAACCTCTTTGCAGAGCAACAAGAGAGACACAGACTTAGAGAACAGACTGTGGACACAGTGCGGGAAGGAGGAGGTGGGACAAATCGAGACAGTAGCATTGGCATATACAGTACCATGTGTAAAATAGACAGCTAGTAGGAAGCTGCTAGTAGCACAGGGAGCTCAGCTCTGTGCTCTGTGATGACTTTCAGGGGTGGGATGGGGAGGAGGGAGGCTCAAGTGGGAGAGTATATATGTATACCTTAGCTAATTCACTTCACTGTACAGCAGAAACGAACACAGATTGTAAAGCAACTATAAAAAGACAATGTATGTTAAAAAAAAATTCCCTCTGGATCTGCCATGTACCTCAAACAAAATAAGCAATAAAGTACATTTTAATAATCTTCAAAAGGAAAAAAATGTTAAATATTTCAATTTTAATTTTAACCCAATACAAACGACTACACTGAGTACCAATATATCACTTACATGCATAAATCTTATACATACAAAGTCCTACTCAACTTGGTGATGTAGCTTAATAATTAATGTGTAGCCCTGTAAATACCTGGATGGATTTAATAACCCTGTAAACACACAAGTTCCAGTCTACTAACGTCTAATATTGACACAGTTACACATGCAATTATCTGCATCTGGTGAGAATGGTCTCTAAATATAGCAGATTAAAAGCAGCAGACAGCAGATGCACAAAAACTATGCCTTGTGTAACCTTGCCCCATGGGAAATGGCAGGGATGAAAGGTAAGCTATAAGAGGAGGCTCAGCAGGTAGAGAACCCACCTGAAATGCAGGAGATATAGAAGACGCAGGTTCCATTGCAGGGTTGGGAAGATCCCCTGGAGATGGAAATGGTAACCCACTCCAGTTTTCTTGCCTGGAGAATCCCATGGACAAAGGAGCCTGATGGGCTACAGTCCATGGGGTCGCAAAGAGTTGGACACGACTGAGCCACCAAGCACACACAGGAGGAAGTCTGAGGAAGTTGCATTAACTAAGTAGGGTTGGAACACTGCATGTCAGCCACCTTGGTCCTAAGATTAACTCGTATCAGTAGAAATCCAGTGTAAAGCATGTTAAGGATTATCTCAAAATAAAGTTAAGTCCTAGTGAAGGTGTAAAACTCCATAGCTAAAAGAAAATGAGCTATGAAATAAAATTAACACTGTGTCTGTTACATATGAAAGTTAAGAGAAACTTGAGAGTTCTCAACACAAAGAAAAAATACTTTTCCTACCTATTTAGCACTGTATTTACATAAGATTAGATGTTCACTAAATTTTTTTGTGGTAATCATTTCATCATGTATGTAAGTCGACTTATTATGGTATGTATATTTTAAAATTATACAGTCTCTATATGTCAGTTACATATCAATAAAAGTAGAAGACAAGTTTTTAAATTAAAAATAAAATAATAAAAATATATAAATAAGTTATGAAGCTGACTTTAATACTTCTGATTATACCACAGTGAAGATCCACATTGGGATTCTATATCCCTCTGTGCTTAGCTCTACATTAACATAATTATAACAACAAAATTATTCAGCAGAATAGGATGTGCATCAGCTTGAAAGTCAGAGTACTTGGCAGTGATTCACCCTCCTCTAGAGGAGTGTGTTTGATAATTGACAGACTCTGGTAAACCCCATCCTCGGGGAACCCTGGTGAAGAACAGCAAAAAGCATAATTACCATAATTATCAGATATTCAGTCAAGGCGTAGCCCATGGGAAGGGAAGATGGAGGCTACATTTTGTACCTCAGGAACATAACTTACACAAAAGTTTTTTAGGAAATACAAAAACCAAAGGATAATTTAGTGGTAAATAAAGAATAGAGAGCTTGATTGAGCCATTAAGCACACACAGTCATCCCCTCTAATATCAATAACTTCATAACCCATTAATAAGCTCCTAACATACAAGAGGAGATAAGTCCTGACAAGATCGGCCTCCTGGAAAGTGTGCTTGGATGGATCAAAGTGAAACCTAGAAGAGATTTTAAACCTCAGAACACTTTGTGCTAAAACCAGACAAAACTGCCCACGAGATCCAACTCTCATAAGTAAATAAAAGACTCACTTAGCATCTCCATGTAGAAGATAGAAATTTAAAGCTGGTGCTATGGACAAAGTACCATAAAGGATGATGAGAGAAGTTAAATTTCCTGGAGCCAGAGGAGCTGCTTATGGACAGTTTACAAGAACTCATCCTATGATTTATGAGTAGAGCTAATAAACCTTATAGGCCTAGTGATAGCTGGTTGTCTAGAAAAGAACTTTAGTTCAACTTTAAATATTACTTAAAAATGTAACGTTTAACATAACTTTCAGTGTTATTTTAAAAGATATGTTTTAGATACAGGTTTTTAGTTACAGGGTACAAATGTCTCTGGGCTGCCCTGGTGGCTCAGTGGTAAAGAATCGCCTGCCAATGCAGGGGACTTAAAGATCCCTGGGTCGGGAAGATCCCCTGGAGGAGGGCATGGCTACCCATTCCAGTGTTCTTTCCTGGAGAATCTCCATGGTCAGAGGAGCCTGGAGGGCCAGAGCCTGGCAGGCCATGAGTCCACAGGTGGCAAAGAGTTGGACATGACTGGGCAACTAAACAACAAATGTCTCTAGGGAATAAGCATATACAATACCATAGTCAGTTTAAAAGCAGTCATCAATTAAGAAAGCATTCAAGGTCAACTGCACAATCATCTAAAGACCAATAATAAATACATCAACTACTAATTAATCTCAGACTAATTTATTAGTTATATACAAATACACAGCAGAACTACACAAAAAAAGATCTTAATGACCCAAGTAACCACGATGGTGTGAAGACTCACCTAGAGCCAGACATCCTGGAGTCTGAAGTCAGGTGGGCCTTAGGAAGCATCACTGTGAACAAAGCTAGTGGAGATGATGGAATTCCAGCAGAGGTATTTCATGTCCTAAAAGATGATGCTGGTAAAGTGGTGCACTCAATATGCCCGCAAATTTGGAAAGCTCAGCAGTGGTCACAGGACTGGAAAAGGTCAATGCCAAAGAATGCTTGAACTACTACACAACTGCACTCATCCCACACGCTAGCAAAGTAATGCTCAAAATTCTCCAAGCCAGGCTTCAGTAGTATGTGACCAAGAACTTCCAGAAGTACAAACCGCATTTTGAAAAGGCAGAGGAATCAGAGATCAAATTGTCAACATCTGCTGGATCATATAAAAAGCAAGAGAATTTCAGAAAAATATCTACTTCTGCTTTATTGATTAGGCTAAAGCTTTGACTGTGTGGATCACAACAAACTGTGGAAAATTCTTAAATAGATGGGAATAGCAGACCACCCTACCTGCCTCCTGAGAAATCTGTATGCAGATCAAGAGGCAACAGTTAGAACTGGACATGAAACAATGGACAATGGGAAAAGAGTATGTCAAAGCTGCATATTATCACCCTGCTTATTTAACTTATATGCAGAGTACCTCATGAAAAACACTGGGCTAGATGAAACACAAGCTAGAATCAAGGTTGCTGGGAGAAATATCAATTAACCTCAGATATGCAGATGACACCACCCTTAAGGCAGAAAGTGAAGAGGAACTGAAGAGCCTCTTAATGAAAGTGAAAAAGGAGAGTGAAAATGTTGGCTTAAAACTCAACATTCAAAAAACGAAGATCATGGCATTGGGTCCCATCAATTCATGGCAAACAGATGGGGAAACAATGGAAACAGTGACAGACTTTATTTTCTTGGGCTCCAAAATCACTGCAGATGATAATGACTGCAGCCATGAAATTAAAAGACGCTTGCTCCTTGAAAGAAAACCTATGACTAACCTAGGTAGCATATTAAAAAGCAGAGACATTACTTTGCTGACAAAGGTCTGTCTAGTCAAAGCTATGGTTTTTCCAGTAGTCATGTTTGGATGTGAGAGTTGGACCATAAAGAAAGCTGAGAGCCAAAGAATTGATGTTTTTGAACTGTAGTGTTGGAGAAGACTCTTCAGAGTCCCTTGGACTGCAAGGAGATCCAACCAGGGCATCCTAAAGGAAATCAGTCCTGAATATTCACTTGAAGGACTGATGTTGAAGCTGAAACTTCAATACTTTGGCCACTTGATGTGAAGAGCAGACTCACTGGAAAAGACCTTGATGCTGGGAAAGATTGAAGGCAGGAGGAGGAGGAAAGATTGAAGACAGAGGATGAGATGGTTGGATGGCATCACCAACTCAATGGACATGAGTTTGAGCAAGCTCTGGGAGTTGGTGGTGGACAGAGAGGCCTGGTGTGCTGCAGTCCATGGGGGTCACAAAGAGTGGGACAGGACTGAGTGACTTAACTAAACTGAATTTATTAATTAATAGAAGCAATACTGTTCATATTAGTAACAAATGTTTCTCCTTGCATAAAGTTTATATCAGAATCCATAAACCCACTGATAGTTAACAGTAAAATAAACCTAAACCAATACCTAATTATTTATTAAAACAATTGTTCATTAGCACGTTACTGAAACAGTATGTGGGGTCTGGCTGCTCGCTGCTCAAAAGCCAATAAACAGGCCAGGTTGGCGGAAAGGAAAGTGTGCTTTATTTTAGATACCGAACCTGTGGGGATGGATCGGGGTGGTGTACGTCTGTCCAAAGGCCATTCCCACCACCGTCAAGTAGGGAGTGAGAACTCTTATAGATGGGGCAGGGGGAGGGGGTGGGAACAGAGTGGGGGGACTACATGCAGAAACGGCACAGTCAGCTCTGACAGTCATCTTGAAACTGGTCATCGGTGGTCTGACCAGCGTCATCTTGTTGTAAGTACAGTTAATCTTCAGTTCCAGGGTCAGTTCGTTCCCATTTCTCTGTGGCCAGTTCTCTGAGTTGTGGCAGCTCATGTCCTGGGTACAGTCTGTCATCATATGGTTAACTTCTCCACCTGGCGTTCTGGTATCTACAAGAGAGCTCACAGGATGTGGCTCAGAATACTGTCTATAGACCTTGAGAAAGAACTAAACGTCCTTGACCATGCTTAATGACAGCATTATTATTGTTTAGTCTCCTTTGACTGTTTTCCTTTGTTTCAGCATTTCTCATTTCTCTGATTAAACTTACTTCTTCACTAAAACTTTCCACAGACAAAAGGCAGGTGGAGGACACGGTGTGGAAGTGGGGAGGACAACAGGGTCCTCCTCTGTTTCAAGCACAAACATACATTCAAGGAAAGAGTCGAACAAGTGAATGAACTCAGCAATCACAAATCCTGCCTGTTTCCCAAGCGCACCGCCTCTCGCAGTTCTGGTATCAGAGGCACGGCCTGTCTGGTGCCATCTCTCTCACGTCACAGAATCCTGTCTGCAGACATGTAGCATGGCCATGTATTCTCTGAATAAGGACTTGCAAGAACATAAGGGTTTTACCAAATATGTTAATTAAAAATGTTTGTTTTTCATATTTGTAATTTATTTACCATAATATTTGGCAGGGTCCGGTCTGGCACATGGGATCATTTAGCTGTGGCGTGTGGGATCTAGTTCTCTGACCAGGGAATGAATCTGGGGCCCCTGTATTGTAAGTACAGACTATTAGCCACTGGACCACCAGGGAAGTCCCTACCGTGTCCTTTAATCACTGAAATTGACCTTCTTGGGAAGAGGTGGGAATAAAGCAAGAGAAGATCCTACAAAGCATTGATTAATCCATTAATCCAAAATATAATCAAATTTTAAGGGAAAACATAGCATGTCCTCTGCCTGCCTTCTGTCTGTAGAAAAGCTTTAGACTCCCAGGCTTCTCTGAGTTCCAAAGAGTACATTTAACAAGAGAAATGAAAATAAGCAGAAAGGAAGGAAAACTGTCAAAGAAGACAAAACAATAACTTAGCCATTAAACAAAGACGAGGACTTTGGGCTTTCCTCGTAGCTCAGTTGGTAAAGAATTGGCCTGCAATGCAGGAGACCTGGGTTCAATTCCTGGGTTGGGAAGATCCCCTGGAGAAGGAAATGGCAACCCACTCCAGTATTCCTGCCTGGAGAACCCCAGGGATAGAGGAGCCTGGTAGGCTACAGTCCATGGGGTTGCCATAGTCAAAAGTGACTAAACCACCAAAGCCAAGGACTTATGTCCCTCCTCAAGGACTGTAGATAATATTCTGAGTCATGACCTGTGAGCTGTCTTATACACGCTGAAACCCCCACCAGGTGGAGAAGCTGACTGCAGGTTCCACAAGTATGCAGACTCCAGACCTGCTAGAACCAGAAAGTGATGATGCTGACTCCCAATGACCTCACCACCAGCCAATCAGGAGAAGGTCCCTGAGCAGATCACCCACTCCATAACCCCCTCCTTAACGTTGGCTTTAAACTTCCCATGAAAGCCTTCAGGGAGCGTGAGCCTTTTAAGCACGGTCTGCCCTGGACTCCTTGCTCAAAACCTGCAACACCTGCTTCCTTTCCTTCACCACAACGCGGGGTCAGTGGACGGGATTCACCCTGCCAGGGCCAGAATCTCAAGTGGGGTTCAGAAACTGCACACCAAGGGTTATCGGTCATTTAGCAGAACACAGAGCACAGCTGCCCCAAGGCGCCTGACTTCATATGAATGCAACAAGAGACAAAGGACCACAGGTAAATCAGGGCAACATCCTCAACTCAGATGTCAGAAATCTCAGGGGAACAACTGGAAAAGGAGAGAGAGGAGGTCTCCGGGTACACAAGATACTGATTTGTGCTGAGGGGTGAGACCTACACACCCCCAGACCCTGTACCTGGGGTCACACGTCCACAGTCTCCAGGGTGATCCCCCCTCCCCATACCTTGCAACTGGGGTCCCCTGTCCACAGGTAACCACAGGGATGGACCTTAAAGGATCATTTCTAAGAGAAGCCAGTCAGGCATAGGAAGACAAGAGCGTGTGATGTACCTTCTAGGCAAAATACCAGCAGACATACAAAGTATCAAACTTACAAGCCCAAAGGAACTCTGAGGTTTCAAACACAAAGGGTTCCAAGAAAAAGAAAAAAGAAAAGAATGTGAAGGGCCTGAAAATGATTTAGGAGATCTGAACTAACACAGACATAGAAACCTGTATGTGTAATCAATAATTCCTAAGGATTATCCTCTTCCTTTCTCCCTTCCTTCCTTCCTTTCCCACATACATGGTAACCTGTACCTCTAACTTATACACAGAAATCTGTATCTTTAGGAGAAAATCCACAAAAATTATCTCCTACCTTCCTTTTTGTATACACAGAAAACTGTATCTGACATACATACTCCACCAGTACCTAATGCTCACCACTCTGTTTTACCTTCTACGGCAAAAAACCCAAAAAAGAATAGACATATCTCATAGATACATTATACCTGAATCAGGTGGCTATATATGACAACAATCAGAACATTGCAAATCAACTATACTGCAATATAACATCGGCATGATATTAAAGAGAAGGAAAGAGAAGCAGTACCTACTTTATTCCCCCCGACCTCTCTGGCTGGGGCTGCTATCCCATTCCTGAAGCCCAAGCAGACTTAGGCCCCATTGCTGGACTAGGGTTGGTTTGACACAGCCTGGCAGGCTGCCCTTCACTGAACCCTTTTTAAACATCTACTGTTTGCTATGTTCTGGCTTGGACCAGACTCCCCAGCAGGATCCAGGCCTCCAGGGACTAGGGAGCAAATATTATGAACCCTGCACATGCCCTGGTGCTGGGGCTTCCAACTCAAGCCTCCTTTCTGGAGTGCAGCCTCCTAGGCATGGAAGCACACTCCGCAGGGTGCTGTGGACCCAGTAGTAATTAGTCTGGTGTGTATGTGTGTGTGTGTGTGTGATGCTTTATGGGGGAAAAGTAGTGAAACACAAGCCCTCAGGTGTCTGCGCAGGTACAATTCACTCTCATCCACAGTGCAGGATGCTGACTTTCCCGGGAACCAGAGATGTGCTTTAAAAAGCGCAGTAGCCTGTAAACCTTTCCTGTAACTACAACTTGACCAAAGAGGCTGACCAGCACCTCTAATTCACAAGCCCTGGGGTTTCCATTAATGACAGCTGCCCTCAGGAAATCTCCCAGGGCAGGGGTTGCAGAAATAAATTTCAAACACAGCAGAGTCTCAAGAAGTCAGTTGCCACAGTAAATTTTCCTCACACACTTTAATGTAAAGGAAATAAGAAAAAACAAAAGCAAACCTCCACCACAGGAGTAAGATGCACAGCATCCCTAACTCCTGCAGGAATACCAACCAAAACAACAATGGGAAATCAAATCCCGCCACTCAGACTGACCATCCTCAGAAGTCTACAAACAATAAATGCAGGAGAGAGTTGGCATATACACAGAAATCTATGCGTAATAGATAATCCAAAGAAAGTAGAGATGATCATTCCGAGTGAAGTAAGGGACACAGGAAGAGACAAGTATCAGTATCATATGATATCACTTCTAGGTGTAATCTAAAGATGAATACCACTGAACTTCTTGCCCGGAGACAGAACCTCACAGACTTAGAAAAGAAACTTCTAATCACCAAGATAAAAAGATGTGCAGCATGGAGACATGAGTTGCTTCAGACTAATATATGCACATTACTATTTAAAAAATAAATGACCAGGACCCACTGTATAACACAAGGACACTTACTCCACACTCTGTAGTAACCTATATGGAAAAAAACTCAATATGTATTAGTAGAAGTGAAACTAGTTGTGGTAGAAGAAAAAACAACCACCCACAAGACTGTAATTCACCTATATACTTCAGTTCAAACGATGAGATAAAAACAGTAAAAGCAAAAAAGAAATGCTGGCTCTAGTCCCCTCAGGCCATACTGACCTGGGCTGGTATCACATCCCTGGAGCCTGATTAGCTTGGGTCCGAAGGCTGGAGTGTCCTGGGGCTGAGGGAGCTGGGGGCATGTGGCAGGCAGCTGCCTCCACAATGATCCTGGAGTGCCTGTTGCCCTCCAGATGTAGGTGGGATAATTTAAGGGATTGGAATTAACAATCCCCTAAAGATATATATATATATATATATATATATATATACACACACACATGAATATATATCAAATAGATGATCAAAAAGTACTTACTAAATAGCATATCAAAGTTTATTGAACACACTGTGATCATTTATATGTGAAAAACAACAAAATAGACAAAAGTCTATGTATTAATATATCTGGATCGAGTTTCTGTACATCTGAAACAAACACAACATTAGAAATCAATTATATTCCAATAGAAAACAAGGAAATTACAGTTAAAAAAAAGTGCTACATGAAGGAGTGCTGCCCCTTGTGGCCAGCAACACATACCAGCACTATGAAGAGCAGGCTTGCTGGGCATTCAACTTCCACAAGGATTCAAGGTCTGTAAGTTGTCAACTAAAAACTGAAATCACAACCTGAAAGTAGAAAGGTATTTTAGTTGGTGGGAATGTTTACAACTCCAAGCCTGGAAGACAGCATCTCAGTAGCTCTGAGAAGACTGCTCCAAGGAGGCAGGAGGGGGAGTCAGGCTGTATACAAGTTTGCAACAAAGGGAACAGGCAGTCTGAACAGCAAAGATCAGATATCAAGTTAAGGAATTTCTATGTATGGGAAGATGCAAGCCTCTGGGCTCACTGCATTCACTCATTTCTTATGCACCTCAGCTATCTGGGGCCTATCCTGTTTCCTTGTTCACCTTGCTTCTTGCATTCCCCCAGTTCCTCAGCAATCATCGTGGGAGGGTGGCAGCATCCGCTGGATCGCAATTTGAGGAACCCTCATTCACATTTGGAGGCCAGAAATCATTGATGGCTGTGACATTTCTTGTTTATTAATATGGCAGGAGATATTTTCATTTCACAAAGTAAAAAACACCTGCCCTCCTAAGGCATGAAGAAACGCCTTAGGGGTGGTCATCGGAAAAGAATTCAAAACAAGGCAGGCAGTAATGAAGTCAGTTTCAAGAAGCTTAACTCACACCCTTTAAAATAATCACAAGAAAAGATGTCAACATCACTATTTATTAGAGGAATACAAAGCTAAACTACAGTGAGCTATCCATCACACCAGTCAGAATGGCCATGGCCAAACACTAAAAACAGTAACTGCGGGAGAGGGTGTGGAAACAAGGGAACCCTCCTCACCGATGCTTGGGATGTAAATTGGTAAAATGAGAATGGGGTTAGCATACTTCTTAACACTACACACAAACATAAACTCCAAATAGATTTTAAAAATCTAATTGTAAAGATGGATACTATGAAATTCTTGAGAAAAATATAAACAGGACACAATTTGACATGAATGCAGCAAGTTCTTTGTGGATCCACCTCTTAGAAGAATGAAAGTGAAATCGAAAGTGAAGTCGCTCAGTCGTGGCCAACTCTGCAATCCCATGGCCTGCAGCTACCAGGCTCCTCTGTCCATGGGATTTTTCAGGCAAGAGTACTGGAGAGAGTTGCCATATCCTTAACCACAAATCTGAAAATGGGACCAAATTAACCTTAAAAGTTTTGCATACCAAAAAAAAAAAATACCCTCAAGGAAAGACAAGGACAATCCTCAGAATAGGAAGAAATATTTGCAAAAGAAGAAACCTACAAGGAATTCATCTCTGAAACATACAAACAGCTCATGCAGCTCAATATCAAAACTACATACAAACTAAGAAAAAAAATGGGCCAAAGATCGAAATGGATATTTCTCCTAGGAAAGCCTACAGATAGCAGATAGGCACATAAAAAGATGCTTAGCGTCACTAATGACTAGAGAAATGCAAATCAAAAGTCCAATGAGGTAAGCATTCACATTCATCAGATTGGTGATCTCAAAACATCTTAAAGGATAAATGTTAGAGAGGGTGTGGAGAGAAAGGAACCCTCCTGCATTGTTGTTCACAGCATACTTAGGAGAATGTATGGAGGGTCACTTGAAAATAACATACAAATGTTGCTGGCCAAAATCTTAGTGTTCTCTGTCCATCGAAGGTGAATAAAAAAATAAGGAGACAGAGTTTGGAGGAAATAGAAAGGTGGCTTTAATTCTCAGCCAGTGGAGAGGGGAACACAGTAGGCTAATGCCCCAAGAACTGTGCCCTGCCCGCCCGCCATGAGGAGTCTAGGGAGCAAGGGCTCCCAGTGAGGGGTTGGTGATTAGGAACAAATGTATTAGAATCTTTTCAAAAACAGTCATAGGCTGGGGTCAGTAACCCAGTAATTGAGTCTGGCAGTTGGGTGGTTCTGCAGCCTTCTTTCTGATGTGTAACTACAAGGGGAAGGGTGTTGTCAGGGTAAGCAAAGGACAGTAGGTGTGAAGTGTAGCTCCTACAGAGTTAGGGAGCAGAAAAACAAACTAAATTACAGACATGCAGAGTTAGGAGCAGCTAAAGTAAAAAAGAAAAAATAATGCTCAGGCCTGCTCAGTGTTCTCTTTATCTTCTTTGTTCTCAGGAAAGAAAATTTTAAAAACTCACTCTTCTTTTTTTCTCTTTTCTTTTTCCTTTTCACTGCAACAAATTCCCCCATCATTTTATTTCCTCCATATCAATGGAGAAAGGGAAATAGGTGTTGTTCCTGTTCTTGTCTGGCTGAAGACAAACCCTCAGTTTTGCTCTGTTTGACAGTCACCAGCTGTTAAACCCAAGGGCCCATCTATTTCCTACTTCCAATTTTTCTTGAGAGCTATGAATCCCAAGAAATCTTTATTGGGGTGATGAGGGACAGATGGTAATCTTTTGTAACTTCTTCAATGCTGACATGGGACTCATAGACCCTATCTAACTGGGGTCACAGAGCTCTTGCCCTGTTTTATTAAGGGGCCCCAGACTGACTTTTGTGGTTATTCCCACAGGATCTGTTTGGAGGAGTGGCTGTAATCTCTTTGAGGGTGGGAGTTTTCTCTCCACATCATTATTATCTTGATGTAACTGTTGTCATCTGGAGGAGACAAGTCTTAACAGGTAGTTTAAGAAAACAGAGGTCATAGATCAGTAAAAGAGTTATTGTAAGTAGGGGTCAAAGAAGGAGTAAGAACCAAGTTACATTTGATGATGATTTTGACTGTGTTCCAGATAGGGTCAGTGCTTGGGTCATCCTGTCCAAATGGATGGAGCCATTCAGACTCAGAAATAGTTGGAAGAAAGACAACCTGAACATTAATAGACAAATTAGATATAATTAATCCTGAATCCTAATTTAGACTTAACACTTTGAGGGGACTTGTAGCCAGTTGTCTCGGTTTATCTGCATAGGTCTTAACCTTCAATGTAGCTATTGGTAATTACACATTTTTTTTTCTTGTCAACATATGATCCAGAGCAATTTCCTTGTCTAAACATATAACAGCTATAAGAAGAGACCTTTAAAAAGTAAGGTTGTAGTTACCTGCTGCCAGCAGACTTGGTTTTCAGAATGGCTGATGGCATCTTAAATCTGACAACTCAGAAAACTCAAATTCTCAACAATACAAGGACTTGTCTGAAATCACACCATAGTGTCACCTAGTTATTTGCATAGCTACTCTATTTTGACTTTAATTGTAAATTTAATTGTAAATTTTTTTTCTTAATAGCCAAAGTAGCTGTCACTGTCAGTGAAATTAGTGTGTCTCTAGATTTGAGAAGATACAAGAATCAAGAGTCATAAAAATCTCCTCCCCAAAGTGTCCAACTATCTGAAGGCCTGTTCTGCAGTTTTTTCTGGAGCACAGACTGCCTCATTCCTAATTTCCACCCTGAACTCCTTTCAGGGGGTGTTGAAGGTCGGTGGCTTCAGTCACCATGATTGAATCTTTGTAGAGGTAGATGGCAGAGCCCCTTCAGAGTCATGAATCTGACCATAGTTTGGGGACATTACATAACTGTTTTGTCACACCCTTGGTAATGTAAGGGAAAACACTTTAAAATTTTTTTAATTAATTTATTTTAATTGGAGTATAATTACTTTACAATGTTATAGTGGTTGTTGCCATACATCGACATGAGTCGGCCACGGGTGCACTTGTACCCCCCCCCACCTTGAACCCCTCTCCCAAACTCCCTCCCCACCCCATCCCTCTGGCTTGTCCCTGAGCACCGGCTTTGTGTGCCCTGCTTCATCCACTGAACTTGCACTGTTCATCTGTTTTACATATGGTAATATACATGTTTCAGTGTTACGGTCCCAAATCATCCCACCCTCACCCTCTCCCACAGAGTCCAAAGTCTGTTTTAAAAATCTGTGTCTCTCAAACCTATGGGACACAGTAAAAGCAGTGCTAAGGGGAAAGTTCACAGCAATACAAGCTCACCTCAAGAAACAAGAAAAAAGTCAAATAAATAACCTAACTTCACACCTAAAGCAACTAGAAAAGGAAGAAATGCAGAAGCCCAGGGGTAGTAGAAGGAAAGAAATCTTAAAGGTCAGGGCAGAAATAAATGCAAAGGAAACAAAAGAGACCATAGCAAAAATCAACAAAGCCAAAAGCTGGTTCTTTGAGAAGATAAATAAAATTGACAAACCATTAGCCAGACTTATCAAGAAACAAAGGGAGAAGAACCAAATCAACAGAATTAGAAATGAAAACGGAGAGATCACAACAGAAAACACAGAAATACAAAGGATCATAAGAGACTATTATCAGCAACTATATGCAAATAAACTGGACAATTTGGATGAAATGGACAAATTCCTAGAAAAGTACAACTTTCCAAGACTAAACCAGGAAGAGATAGATAATATTAATAGACCCATCACAAGCATGGAAATTGAAACCGTAATCAGAAATCTTCCAAAAAACAAAAGCCCAGGACCAGATGGCTTCACAGCTGAATTCTACCAAAAATTTAGAGAAGAGCTAACACCTATTCTACTCAAACTCTTCCAGAAAATTTCAGA
>ML661896.1:7242032-7267974 GCA_007570785.1 Antilocapra americana | reverse complement strand
GTAGGCTTTATCCCAGGGATGCAAGGATTCTTCAATATTCGTAAATCGATCAATGTAATACACCACATTAACAAATTGAAAAATAAAAATCACATGATTATCTCAATAGATGCAGAGAAAGCCTTTGACAAAATTCAACATCCATTTATGATAAAAACCCTCCAAAAAGCAGGAATAGAAGGAACATACCTCAACATAATAAAAGCTATATATGACAAACCCACAGCAAACATTATCCTCAATGGTGAAAAACTGGAAGCATTCCCCCTGAAATCAGGGACAAGACAAGGGTGCCCACTCTCACCACTACTATTCAACATAGTTTTGGAAGTTTTGGCCACAGCAATCAGAGCAGATAAAGAAATCAAAGGAATACAGATTGGAAAAGAAGAAGTAAAACTCTCTCTGTTTGCTGATGACATGATCCTCTATATTGAAAACCCTAAAGACTCTACGAGAAAATTACTAGAGCTAATCAGTGAATATAGCAAAGTTTCAGGATACAAAATCAACACACAGAAATCCCTGGCATTCCTATACACTAACAGTGAGAAATCAGAAAGAGAAATTAAGGAAACAATTCCATTCACCATCGAAACAAAAAGAATAAAATACTTAGGAGTATTTCTACCTAAAGAATCAAAAGACTTGTATATAGAAAACTATAAAACACTGATGAAAGAAATCAAGGAGGACACAAACAGATGGAGAAATGTGCCGTGTTCGTGGATTGGAAGAATCAATATAGTGAAAATGAGTATACTACCTAAAGCAATCTATAGATTCAATGCAATTCCTATCAAGCTACCAGAGGTCTTCTTCAAAGAATTAGAACAAATAATTTCTCAATTTGTATGGAAATACAAAAAACCTCGTATAGCCAAAGCAATCTTGAGAAAGAAGAATGGAACTGGCGGAATCAACCTACCTGACTTTAGGCTATACTACAAATCCACAGTCATTAAGACAGTATGGTACTGGCACAAAGACAGAAATATAGATCAATGGAACAGAATAGAAAGCCCAGAGATAAATCCACGCATCTATGGACACCTTATCTTTGACAAAGGAGGCAAGAATATACAATGGAGAAAAGACAACCTCTTTAACAAGTGGTGCTGGGAAAACTGGACAGCCACTTGTAAAAGAATGAAACTAGATCACTTTCTAACACCATACACAAAGATAAACTCAAAATGGATCAAAGATCTAAGCATAAGACCAGAAACTATAAAACTCCTAGAGGATAACATAGGCAAAACACTCTCTGCTATAATCCAAAGCGGGATACTCCATGACCCACCTCCCAGAATATTGGAAATAAAAACACGAATAAACAAATGGGACCTAATTAAAATTAAAAGCTTTTGCACAACAAAGGAAACTATAAGCAAGGTGAAAAGACAGCCTTCAGAATGGGAGAAAATAATAGCCAATGAAGCAACAGACAAACAATTAATCTCAAAAATTTACAAACAACTCCTGCAGCTCCATTCTAGAAAAATAAACAACCCAATTAAAAAGTGGGCCAAAGAACTTAACAGACATTTCTCCAAAGAAGATATAAAAATGGCTAACAAACACATGAAAAGATGCTCAACATCACTCATTATCAGAGAAATGCAAATCAAAACCACAATGAGGTACCACTTTACACCAGTCAGAATGGCTGCCATCCAAAAATCTACAAGCAATAAATGCTGGAGAGGATGTGGAGAAAAGGGAACCCTCTTACACTGTTGGTGGGAATGCAAACTAGTACAGCCACTATGGAGAACAGTGTGGAGATTCCTTAAAAAACTGAAAATAGAACTGCCATATGACCCAGCAATCCCACTGCTGGGCATATACACCGAGGAAACCAGAATTGAAAGAGACATGTGTACCCCAGTGTTCATCGCCACATTGTTTACAATAGCCAGGACATGGAAGCAACCTAGATGCCCATCAACTGACGAATGGATAAGAAAGCTGTGGTACATATACACAGTGGAATATTACTCAGCATTAAAAAAAATTCATTTGAATCAGTTCTACTCAGGTGGACAGAACTGGAGCCTATTATCCAGAGTGAAGTAAGCCAGAAGGAAAAACAACAATACAGCATACTAATGCATATATATGGAATTTAGAAAGATGGTAACGAGAACCCAGCATGCGAGACAGCAAAAGGAACGCAGATGTATAGAACAGACTCGTGGACTCTGTGGAAGAGGGCAAGGGTGGGATGATATGGGAGAATGGCATTGAAACATGTTAATTATCATATGTGAAATCAATAGCCAGCCCAGGGTTGATGCTCAGGGCTGGTGCACCGAGATGTCCCAGGCGGAGGGAATCGGGAGGGAGGAGGGAGGTGGGTTCTGGAGGGGGAGCATATGTAAACCCATGGCGGTTTCATGTCATTGTATGGCAAAACCAACACAATAAAAAAAAATAAAGTCTGTGTCTCTCTTTCTGCCTTGCATATAGGGTTGTCATTATTGTCTTTCTAAATTCCACACATATGTGTTAATATACTGTATTGGCGTTTCTCTTTATGACTTACTACACTCTGTATAATAGGCTACGGAAAACACTTTTGAAACAGGCAATTTAGAAAACAATATAGCTAGCAATAATAATAATGTCCTCAGTAAGAACTAAAGTCAAGACCTTCCATTATGTGTATCCCAGTATATACCTGTCATCTGACTTAGTTTGTTCCATAGTAAAGTACAGTGAAAGTCACTCAGTTGTGTCTGACTCTTTGCAACCCCATGAACTATACATTCCGTGGAATTTTCCAGGCCAGAATACTGGCGTGGGTACCCTTTCCCTTCTCTAGGGGATCTTCCTAACCCAAGGATCGAAGCCAGGTCTCCTGCATTACCAATCCTTACTTTTTAGGGAAACTATATACTAGCATTGTCCATAAGGCACCCAGCCTAGTTTTCTAGTATTATTAGACTGATTATCCTTAGTATGATTTAATTGTTCCCAGTATACACGAGACTTTAAATAGGTGCAAAGTGTAGCTCCTGCAGAGTTAGGAGGCTGGAAAGCAAACTTAGGTACAGACATGCAGAGCAAGGAGTGACTACAGTTAAAAAAACACACCAACACGGAATGTTCAGGTCTGTTCACTGTTCTCTTTATCTTCTTTGTTCTCAGGAAGGGGAAGGAGAAAAACTCATTTCTCTTTTTTTTTTCCTTTTTACTGCAACAAATTCCTCTTTTTTCCCTTTTCATGGCAACACAAGTACCTTAGGAGCCAGCAGTCCCACACTTGGGCATAAACCCAGAGAAAATTAAAAATTTAAAAGACATGGGAACCCCTGCAATCTCGGCCCAACAACATACAGTAGTCAAGTCTGGGAAGCAAGCTAAATGTAGACATTGAAGATGAACAGAAACAGAAAATGCGACACATATACACAAAGCAATATTTCTCAATGATAAGGAAGTAGGAAATAATGCCAAATCCGGCCACAGGAAATAAAATAGAGATGATCATTACAAGTGAAGTAAGGGAGACAGGGAAAGAGAAGTATCATATGATATCCCCTCTAGGTACAATCTGAAAATGGATACAAATGAAGTTCTTTCCCAAAGAAACAAGGCCTAACAGATTTAGAAAAGAAACTTCTGGTCACCAAGAAAATCAAGGTGCATGAGATGTAAGAGGAAAAAAAACCTCACAAGATTGTAATTCACCTATATACTCCAGTTCAAACTGTATGGTAAAAACAGAAAAATATAGAAAAAGAAATGCTAGCTCTAGTCCCCTCAGGCCATACTGACCTGGGCTGGTGTCACATCCCGGAAGCCTGACTGACTCGGGTACCAAGGCTGGAGTGTCCTGGGGCTGAGGGAGCTGGCAGCAGGTGGCAGGCAGCGTGCCTTCACAGTGGACCTGGAGTGCCTCTTGCCCTCTGCAGAACTCCCAAACTTCAGAAACACGTGGGAGAAATTAAGAGTTTGGAATTAACATATACACAGTAATATATATAAAATAGATGATCAAAAAGTAACTACTGAATAGCATAGGAAAGTTGATGAACACACCGTAATCACCTATACATGAAAATGAACCCAAAGAGAATAAACATCTATGCATAACTGAATCAGGTATCTGTACAACTGAAACAAACACATCAGAAACCATAAATATTCCAACAAAAAATAACAAGGAAATTACAGGGAAAAAAAACAAAACAGTGGAACATGAGGAAGTGCTGCTCCTTTGTGGAGCATACTCCTTTTAATTTAACGACACCATGAAAAGCAAGGCTGCTGGGTATTTAATATGCACACGGATCAAGAGGCTGTAAGTAAAAAATATCTGCTTTCAAGAAATGTCCTAGGTGTCACTGAAAAAAAAATTCAAAACAAGGCAGGCATTCAGGTGGCCAGTTTTAAGAGGTAAGTTTAACTCAAACCCTTTAAAAGAATCACATGAAAAAATATCAACCTTACTAAATATTAGAGACATGCAAATCAAAACTACAATGAGGTATTTCCTCACATGGTTCACAATGACCATTGTCTAAAAGTTAACAATAAATGCTGGAGAAAGTGTGGAAAAAGGGGACCCTCCCACACTGTTAGTGAAAAGGTGAACCAGTAACAGCAGGTGCAGGTTTTTTAAGAAATGGTCATGAGAATGAAATTAGAACACTGCCTAACAGCATACACAGAAATAAACTCCAAATATATTAAAGACCTAAATAAAAGGATAGATAATATGAAACTCTTAAGGGAAAAAGCAGAACATACTTTGACATAAAATGAGGCAAGTTTTTCTTGACCCACCTCTTAGAATCATGAAAAATAAAACAAAAAATAAATAAATGGTACCTAACTCCCCTCAAAAGTGCTGGTACAGCAGAGGAAACCATAACACAGCAAAAAGACAAACCTCATAATGGAACTAATATGTGCAAACAAAGACACCCATGAGGAATTTATCTCCAAAACATACAGTTTATGCACCTTGATATCAAAGAAATAACCAGTCAAATGGGGCACAAGATTTAAATGGACCTTTCTCCGCAGAAGACATAGACACAGCCATGAAGCACATGAAAAGATGCTCAGCATCTGTAAGTATTAGAGCTGTGACTCAGAAGTACAGTGGGGCATCATCTCACACAGGTCAGAAAGGTCATCATAGAAAACCTACAACAATAAATGCTGGAGAGCAAATGGATGAAAACAACCCTCCTAGCTGTTGGTGGGAATGAAAGTCAGGAAATCCACAAAGGAGAACAGACAAACGGTCATGACAAATGGAACAGAGAAGTACCATAGGGCACAGCGATCCCCTTCCTGGGCACAGATCTGGAGAAAACCATAATTTTAAAAGACAGATGCACCCCAGTGTTCAGGGCAGTGTTGTGTACAATAGCCAAGGCATGGATGAAGCCGAAGTGGGTAAGGAAGATGAACGGGTAAAGAAGATGGGGTACACGCACACAGAGCAAGATTGCTCAGCCACACAAAGGGTGACATTACGCCATGTCCAGCAACAAGGAAGGAAGTAGAGACATCCCACTAAGTGAAGTAAGTAAGACAAAGGAAGGCAACTATTATATGATATCTCGTGGAGGTGGATGCTAAAAATGGATACAAATGAACTTCTTTACCAAACAGAATGGGCCTCACAACATAGCAGAGCGCCTTAGGGTTACCAGAAGGAAAAGGTGGTGGGCAAAGGAAATGAGAAGGTGGAGATGAACATATACACACACAACTCTTTGTAAAATAATCAACAAAAACCCACTATAGGATGAGGACTCCTAATGAACACTGCGTAATAAACTATATGGGAAGAGAACCAAAAAAAAGGACATGTACACAGCTATGCTGAAGTCAATCATGTTGCTGTCCACCTGAAACAAACAAATAAACTCAGCCTACAACATTGCAAGTCACCTCTACACCATACGAATTACAAAACGAGAATGCTGACTCTCTCCCCTTCAGCCTTAGTGACCTGGGCTGCTGTCACCCCCCTGAAGCCTGGGCAGGCTTGGGTCCCTTGGATGGACTGTCTTGGGGCTGAGGAAGGTGGGGAGGATATGCCAGCCAATGAGCCCTTCCCCACGGCCCTGGTGTGCCTGTTCCCCTCTGCACCAGCCCACAGCCTCCAGACCCAGGCGGGTCCTCCTGCAGTCAGACTACTGCACCCAAAGGGTGCGGAGCCTCTGGGCTGGAAGAGCTTCGAGAAGCCCCGGGCTCCCTGTCTCCCGACGGCGAGGTTCCCACCCCAGCCTCCCTCCTTGGTGGGGCCCCGCCTATGATGAAAGCACCTTCCGCAGAGTGGTGTTGCAGGAACGGGGATGTGTCCAGGGGATAGGGGGAAGGAAGGAAGAAGGAATGGGACACAAGCCTTGGGTGTTTCTTCTGGCACATTCCACTCTAACTGACAATCCAGGAAGAGGACTTCCCCTAAGGCTCTGGTCCCCCCAGGGCGCAAAGGCATGCTGCTGCCTTGAGGCCATTTCCCATAACAATAACGGAAACATTTGCTCACTTAATATTCACTTAACATTCACTAGGCCCGCAGGCTGTAAGTAAAAAACACCTGCCCTCAAGAAATGTCCTAGGGGAGGTCAACAGAAAAATATTAAAAACAAAGCAGGCATTCAAGAAGTCAATTTGAATAAGTAAGTTTAACTCACACTGTTTATTTTATTATTTTTTAATATATTTATTTATTTTCTTTACATTATTGTGTTGATTTTGCCATACATTGACATGAATCCACCATGGGAATACATGTATGTGTTCCCCTTCCAGGACCCCCCATGTAAAGATGTCAACATCGCTAAACATGAGAGAAATGCAAATCAAAACTTCAAGGAGGTATCACCTCACACCAGTCACAATGGCCGTAGATGAAAAGTACAAACAATAAATGCTGGAGAGGGTGTGGAGCAAAGGGAACCCTCCTACACTGACGCTGGGGATGGAAATTGGGAGCAGCCACTGTGGAGGACGCAGGGTGGGTTCCTTAGCTGAAAATGAGAATGAAATTAGGATGCTCCCTAACACCAGACACAAAAATAAACTCAGAATAGGTTAAAGACCTAAATAAAAGGATAAATACTGTGAAACTCTTGAGGAAAAGAGCACACACCTTGACATAAAATGCAGCAAGTTCTTTTCTGATCCACCTCATAGAATCATGAAAATAAAACAAAAATAAACAAATGGGACCTAATAAACATTAAAAGCATCTCCACAGCAAAGGAAACCATCAGTGAAAGAAAAAGACAACCCTCAGAATGGACAAAAGTTCTTGCAAACAAAGATACCTAAAGGGAATTTCTCTTCAACACATACACACCACTAGTACAGCTCAATGTAAAAACACAAACAAACAACCCAATAAAAAGTCGGCCAAAGAATAAATATGATTTCTCCAAAGAAGTCATAGAGATGGCCAGAAAGCATATGAAACGATGCTCGGCATCACTAGTTCTTAGAGAAAGGCAAGTCAAACGTACAATGAGTTATCACCTCACATTGATCAGAATGGCCATATCAAAAACCCCACAACAATCAAGCGTGCATAGGGTGTGGAGAAAAGGGAACCCTCCTATACTGTTGAGGGGAGTGTAAGTCAGTACACCCACTAGGGAGAACATTATGGAGGTTCTTAAAAAGCTAACCATAGAAGTACCCAGTGACCCAGCAATCCCATACCTAGGCATAGATCCAGAGAAAACCAAAATGTAAAATGATACCTGCAGCAAAAGGTCATGGCAGCACTAGGTACAATAACTAAGACATAGAAGCAACTAAAGTATACAAGAACAGATGAATGAAGGCAGAAAATGGGGTACATGTACACAATGCAATATTACTCAGACGTAAAGAAGGATGAAATAATGCTGGGAAGAAACTAGAGATGATCATACTAAGTGAAGTAAGTGAGACAGAGGAAGACAAGTACAGGATATTACTTTCTGTGGAATCTAAACATGGGTACAAATAAACTTCTTTATTGTAGAAGTTTTACTTCACAAAAGAGAAACAGCCTCATAGACTTAGAAAAGAAACTCATAGTTACCAAAAAATAAGGGCAGAGGGACAGGGAGTAATTAGTTAGTTCGGATCAATATATACACCTTAAAACAGATGTTAAAGGGCTCATAATAGTCACAAGTCTGAGAACACTTGTAAATGACAGTCTGAGAGGGCAGGTAAATGACACCTGTCCTCAAGAAATGTCCTGGGGTAAATCACTGGGAAAAAAAATTCCAAACAGGGCCAACTTTCAAGAAGCCAGATTGAAGAGGTAAATTGTTCTCACACGATGTAAAATAATAATAAAAGCACATGGAAAGATAGTCCACATAGGCAATTATTAAGTCAATGCCAACCAAAACTACGAGGTGACACCTCACATACACTGGCCACAGTGGTCATCGTCGAAAAGATCTACAAAGAATAATTATTGCAGAGAATGTACAGAAAATAAAATCCTCCCTCAGTGTTTGTGGGAATGTGAATGGCAAAGCCATGATGGAAAACAGCATGGAAATTCCTTGAAGCACTAAACATAGAGGTATCATATGATCCTGCAATCCCGTTCCTCACTCAGGTCCAGAGAAAACCACCATGCAAAATGCCACGTGCAGCTTGATTTTCCGGTCAGCACTATTGCAATAGCCAAGATACAGAATCCACCACAGCGTCCATGGACAGAAAAATGAAGACTATGTGGTACATCTATACACTGGAATGCTACTCAGCCATAAAACAGAACCAAATAGTGGTACTGGCAGCAGCTTAGATATACCAAAAAATTATCATACTATAAATACTTTCAGAGAGAAAAGGACAAATATCCTAAGATATCACATATGGGTGGAATCTATAAGTTCATACCAATGAACTAATTCACAAAATAGAAACAGACTCACAGACTGAGAAAATCAAATTATGATTATCAAAGGAAAATTAGAAGGGACAGATCAATTAAGAGTTTGGGATGAAAATATACACACTAGTATATATCAAGTGGATAAATAAAAAGGGTCTACTGAATAGAACTGGGAACTCTACTGAACAAACTGTAATAACCTATATGAGAAAAAAAAAACAGAGAAAGTTATACACATCTCTGCATAGCTGAATCAAGTTCATGTACATCTAAAACAAACAAAACATTGGAAATCAACTCTATCCCAATACAAAACAACAGTAAATTACAAATTAAATTACACGAGCTCATTCTAGAGGAAACCAGACAGTGGTGAGCCTATGAATCAGTCACATTACACGCTATGACATGACTATGACACCACCGAAGGCTTCCTTTCACTCGGTGGAATGCACAGCAGCAACTCACTCAAAGGTGCCTACCTCACGTGAATGCGACAACATGAAGAGAAGAAAAAGGACCACAGGTTAGTCAGGGCAACTCCCTCAATTCTGATGCTGGACATCTCAGAGGGGGCAAGACTCGCCGAGGTGAAGAGCCCATACGGGGTCTCCGGGTACAGGATCCAGGCCCGTGTGGATGGGGTGAGACCCGCACAATCCCCAGGACCTGGGGTCACACGTCCAGCCTGCAGGGTGACTCCCCCCCTCCCAGACCCTGCACCTGGGGTGGCAAGACCCTTGGTTAGGACCCAAGGTCCCTGCTGTTGGGCCCCTCTGGTGGAAACGAGTGAGCTCCTGTAACCTCCTGACTTGGTGGATGGGAGTGCTGGGTCAGTCTCCTCCCCCCACACCGGTCCCAGAGAAGTCCTCCTCTTTTCTCTTTGGTGCTGTGTGATATTAACTGTTTTTACAGCAGTCATGATAATGTTGAACACACTACCTTGCTTCTGGCAGTCTCGGTCTTTTCTTGTCCCCCTGAGGCGCTGCAAAACACACCAGATGCTGGGCTGGAAGACGAGGGGCAGGCCTGGTCTCTGCTGAGTACGGACGGTCTACTGGAAAGAGATAACAGCAGCAACCTCACCTGCTGCCCACTGGCTTTTTGCCTGATCCATGGGCCCTGCAATCAACTGCCCAGGTAAACCTGCTCTCTTCTTGTCATGCTCGTGCTGGTGAATTGGGATAATTACCAGGTAGCTCACCTGAGGAGTCTCCAGGAGCCCCAGGGATGGGGAATCTCACAGGAGTAAAGAGGGAATAGGCACAGGTCTGTATAAAATGATATTGTAAAGCATTAATTCCTAACATTAGTGAAGCTCACACGTATTTTAGTTTTGTGTGTATGGTCTCCCTCTGCACATGATTCTGACCCACACAGATGGAGTGAGACTCACACAGTCCCCAGACACCCCCACCTGGGGTCACACGTCCCTTTAGTCCGGACACCATGGCTGTGGTCGGCGGGCCTCCAATGTGTAAACAAGCCAGGTCCATCTAGTCACAGCTATGGGTTTTCCAGTAGTCGTGTATGGATGTTAGAGTTGGACCATAAAGAAAGCTGAGCGCCAAAGAATTGACGCTTTTGAACTGTGGTGTTGGAGAAGACTCTTGAGAGTCCCTTGGACTGCAAGGAGATCCAATCAGTCCATCCTAAAGGAGATCAGTCCTGAGTTTTCATTGGAAGGACTGATGTTGAAGCTGAAGCTCCAATACTTTGGCCACCTCATGCGAAGAGTTGACTCATTGGAAAAGACCCTGATGCTGGGAAAGATTGAATGCATCTTTCAATCAAGCGGACAACAGAGGATGAGATGGTTAGATGGCATCACCAACTCAATGGACATGAGTTTGAGCAAGCTCCGGGAGCTGGTGATAGACAAGGAAGCTGTGCTGCAGCCCCCTGGGCATGTGTTGAGTGACTGAACTGTTGATGTGCTGAGTCGGCCATGACTGAGCAACAGAACTGACCTGTCGACATCCTTGTTTATTGATAGGGCAGGAAATAGTCCATTTCTCACTCCCTAACACCATACACAAAAATAAACTCTAAATAATTTACAGATCTCATTATGAGGATGGACACTCTAAAACCCTTGAGGAAAATATAGGCAGAAAATGCTGTTGTAAATCACAGCAAGTTCATTTTGGATTCACCTTAGAGTAACAAAAAATAAAACAAAAGTGAGCCAAAGGGACACTCTGAGCTGGGATGGTGCCACGATGCTGACCAGGTTCCTGGGCCCACGCTACCACCAGCTGGCCAGAAACTGGGTCCCTCCAGCAAGCATGTGGGGCACCGTGGGCACCATGGGGCTGGTATGGGCCACTGACTGGTGGCTGATTCTGGACTGGATGCCCTACATCAACAGCAAGTTCAAGAGGGATGACTCATTAAACTCACCCCCTCAGGCCCCTGTGGTGTCTGCTGTATCTGCATCTGGAACGGCCCAGGCTCTCTGGATGGACTCTAGGAAGTCCCTGGCGCGAGTTCATTTCCTCTTTTGGTGGAAATAGTTTTTGTGTGTGGACACACATGGCATTAAACCTCGCTCTGAAACCTGCCTGCCTGCACATGCTCATGCTGGGGTATGGTGACCTGGGGATCCCTTCAGCGCCAGCACAGGTCTGGGGCTCCCAGGGGCTGGCAGACATGGTTTGATCATTTCAGATGTGTGGTGGGTGATACTTGCATGATGTTTTTATCTCTTGCTGCCTGAACACGTTACTCCTGACTTGGTGGCTTAGGACAAACATTAGCCCAATGAGAGCTTGGGAGTGACCCATCTGAGGGGTGCTGGCTGAGGGACCCTCACGAAGTTGCAGCAGAGGCACCAGCTTCATGGTGGGGGTGGGCAGGTGTTGGGGCTTCCACGAGGCCCCCTCACATGGCTCCTCCCCATGCGGGCCTCTCAGGTGTGACTTGAGCCTCCTTGCTGTTGGTGGGCGAGGTTGGGGGAGTTGCCTTTTACAAGCCACTCAGAAGTCTCAGGCCATCTCCACACCTCGTTCAGGTGGAGAATTAGGCTCTGTGTCTTGAAGGGATGTGCCTGAGAACCTGTCTGTACAGGCACAATACAGACACGAGCAGGTGCAGGAGAACTGATTGTGTGACACCTGCCAAGTCCCAGAGGAGGCCAGAAACATCCTCTCTGTGAAACAGCCATCTCACGACTGCCTGGGCTGCCACCGCAGAACAGAGGCCCAGCCGCCGAGGCTACAGTGAGCCTCTCATGTGCTGGAGGCTGGAGCCTGAGCTCGCTTCTGGCAGGCTTGGTTCCTGGTTCAGCCACCTCCTCACCACGTCCTAATGTGACCTTTCCTTGATCTGAGAGCAGGGGAGCTTTCTGGGGACTCTACGGACACGCTGCTTCTGGGGATCAGGGCTGCACCCTTTTGACCTCATTTAACCTTGATGGCGTTCTTGGAGGCCTGTCTGCAGATGCAGCCACACTGGGGGGTTGGGGTGTCACACACACACATTTCAGGGAGACATACTGACACGTACTTTCAGTCCACAGCAACTTTACACATTTTTAACACAAGGAGTGGAGTGTGCTACATACTTTTCTGCACCAGCCTTTTTCACTTACTGTTTATTTCCTAGAGACCAGGGCACTTCAGAAGGAACACAGCTTCATCATTAAAAAGTCTACAGATAATAACTGCTGGAGAGGCGTGGAGAAAAGGCAATCCTCCCACACTGATGGTGGGAATGTGAACTGGTTCAGCCATGGTGGAGAATGGTATGGAGGTTCCTTAAGAAACTAAAAGTGAAACTACCACGTGATCCTGCAGTCCCACTCCTGGCCATATATCTGGAAAAGATGAAAACACTCATTTGAAAAGATACATGGATCCCAATGTTCATAGCAGTACTATTCACAATAGCCAAGACATGTAAGCCACCTACATGTCCATCAACAGATGAATGGATAATGTGGTATATATACACAGTGGAATATTACTCAGCCATAAAAAGGATGAAGTATTGCCATTTAAGGTAACATGGATGGGCCTAGAGATTTTCATACTAAGTAAAATAAACAAGACAGAGAAATACAAATATCATATGGTATTGCTTATGTGTGGAGTCTTTTAGAGATGATACAAATGAACTTATTACAGAAATAGGCTCACAGACATGGAGAACAAACTTTGTGGTTACCAAAGGGGAAAGAGGGGGAGAGAGGAATACATTAAGAGTTTGGGATTGACATACACACACTACTATATATGAAATGGATAAACAAGGACCTACTGTATAGCACAGGGAACTATATTCAATACCTTATAATAAACCATAATGAGAAAATATGAAAAAGAAAAAAAAATAAGCCAAAGGGACATAATTAACCTTAGCACCATTTTCATACCAAAGAAAACCCTAGATGAAAGAAAAACACACTCAGGATAGGGGAAAAAATATATTTCAAAACAAAGATCCCCACAAAGAATTCATCTCCAAAAGATACAAACAGCCCAAGAAGCTCAATATCAAAAATAAAATGAACCAAAACTAGGAAATGAACCAAAGATCTTAATGGACATTTCACGAAGAAGGCATATCCATGATCATTAAGCACTTAAATAGATGCTCAGTATCACTAATTATTAGAGGAAGGCAAATCAAAAGTCCAATGAGCTATCACCTCACACCAATCAGAATGGCCAACTCAGAGAATCTCCAACAAACATGTTGCAGAGGATGCAAAGAGAAGAGAACTTCCTTGCACTCTTGGTGGGGATGTAAACTGGTACATCCATTAGGCAAAGAGTATGAAAGTGAAAGTCACTCAGTCACGTCCAACTCTTTTCGACCCCATGGACTGTATAGTCCATGGAATTCTCCAGGCCAGAATACCTGAGTGGATAGCCTTTCCTTTCTCCAGGGGATCTTCCCAACCCAAGTATTGAACCCAGGTCTCCCGCATTGCAGGCGGATTATTTACCAGCTGAGCCCTAAAGGAAGCCCAAAGAGTATGAAGTTTCTTTTTCAAAAAAACTAAACATAGAAGTACCATAGGATCCAACAATCCCACACCTGGGTGTAGATATTGAGAAAAGCAAAATTTGAAAAGATACCTGCAGCCCTATGATCGCAGCTGCACTAGGTACCACAAACAAGACAGGGAAGTGAAGCGAGTGCAGGACACAGATGAACGGATGAAGAAGACGCGGTACCTAGACACAGTGCAATATTACCAGTTATTAAAAAGGATCAAATGATGACAGTTCCATCCACAGGGAGGAAAGTAGAGGAGATCATTCGAAGTAAAGTAGGGGAGACAGGACAAGACAAGAATCATATGGTATCACTTCTAGGTGCAATCTTAAAATGGAGACAGATGAACTTCTTTACCAAAGAGAAATGGCCTCACAGACTTATGGTTTCTCAAGAAGAAACGTATAGTTCCCAAGAAGGAAAAGAGGAGGGCAGTGAGAAATGAGCTGGTTCAGATTAACACACTACTCTCTCGATAAAATTACCCGCAAGGACCCACTGCATAGCACAGGAACCCTCCTCAACACTCCACAGTAATTTATATGGGAAGAGAACCTGAAAAAGAACATGTATATGACTAGCTATACCTGAGACAAGCACCTGGAAAGACACCCCCCTCACTCATTACTGTGCTCAGTTGCTCAGTCATGTCCGACTCTTTGCAACCCATGGACTGTAGCCTGCCAGTCTCCTCTGTCCTTAGAATTTTCCAGGAAAGAATACTGGAGTGGGTTGCCACTTCCTTCTCCAGGGGATCGTCCTGTCTCAGGGATCAAATCTACATCTCTAGCATCTCCTGCATGGCAGGCAGATTCTTTACTGCTGAGCCACACCAGGGAAGACCCACTCATTATTAAATCAATGCAAGTCAAATCTACACTGAGGAATCACCCCCCCCACCGCCACTGGTCAGAATGGCCATCATCAGAAAGATCTCCAAAGAATAAACGCTGCAGAGGATGTAGAGAAAATGGAATCCTCCCTACACTCTGGGGATGCACAAGGGTGCAGCCACACTAGAAAACAGCATGGAGATTCCTGAGAAAAGTAAACACAGAGGAGCCAGGGGATCCTGCAACCCCACTTCCGGGCTCAGATCTACAGAACATCACAATTTGAAATGACACATGCACCCCTGTTTTCAGGGAAGCACTATCTACAATAGCCAAGACACAGAATCCACCAAAGTGTCCAGCAACAGGAACACGAAGACTGAGTGGTCCATCTATACACAGGACTACTCCTCAGGCTCTGCGGGTGGAATCAGGATGGGAAAATGTGGGCCTCTGACCAGCAGCTGGTTAGAAGGGAGACCAGTTCTGAGGGCAGGGGTTCCCTGAAGTCTGTGTGCCCTGGTGTCCTGATGGGCTTCATCCCCAGTGGGGATATGGGCGTGGCCTGAGACCCTTTGATGAAGCCACAGCGGCACTGGGGTCAGAAGTCTCCTGAGGGTGTCTCAAACTCTGACACAGTGTTTTACAAAAGAACCAGGGAATGAAGCTGTGCTCCTGAGGGCCAGTCCTTCCAGCTCTGAGTTGCTTCCAACAGGACCACCATCAGCTCCATAGGTTTGGCTGTGACCCACCTGCCCCCCCTACCACCGAGCCCAGCCTTTCCTCTTCCTCCCGATGATGATTCCAGTGACGTTTCCAGCTTGGATCCCTCTCCCAGACCTGATGCATCTGTCTATCCACTGCCTCACCATTTCACCTTGGTGGCTAACAGGCCCCTCAGAGGACTGTGATCCTGCTGCTCCCCACACCCAGGAGGGAGCCCCATCTTCCCCAGCTGCTCAGCCCAGACACCTGGTATAATAGAGCAGGCGCCTATAGGGCCTTCCCAGACAGACCGCACCCCGTATCTTCTGCTGTAGCTCCTCTCTGAAGTACGGAGGTAATGGTATCTGATGCATACTCCCTGAGTTGTTATACAGATGCTAAAACCCCCAGCAAATGGAAAAAGTTAACTACTTGATGAGCATGAACACATAGCCCTCTGATGAGTGTCTCTGGTGGGTATGGGGTTTGATTCTAAACGCAACTTCGCCCTCCTGCACCTTGTTGGGGCTTCTCCTTTGCCCTTGGACTCGGGGTATCTTTTTTTGGTGGGATCCAACATTCTCCTGCTGATGGTTGTTGAGCAGCGAGTTGCAATTTTGGAGTTCTCACAAGAGAATATGAGCACACATCCTACTTCACCGCCTTGTTGTTGTTTGGCCTATTGTTTGCTAAAGAGACTTGTTCTATTTTTCCAAGACAATAAACACTTTTTTTTTTAATCTGTTGTTTGAAAAAAATCAGTGTTTCTGGTATAGTGAAGGACAGGGAAAGCTGGCATGCTGCAGTCCATGGGTCGCAAAGAGTCAGATGCAACTGAGCCATTAACAACAACAAAAGACTATCTGTTTCCTTCCTTTCTTCCTTCCTGCCTGCCTGTCATATATATATAGATATCTGGATTTCTGGGAGATAATCTGCAATGTTTATCTCCTTCTTTCCTCATACTGAGGCTCCAAAACTTTGGCCACCTGATGAGAAAAACTAACTCACTGGGAAAGACTGATGCTGGGAAAGATTGAAGGCAAGAGGAGAAGGGGATGACAGAGGATGAGATGGTTGGATGGCTTCAGTGACTCAATGGACATGAGTTTAAGCAAGCTCCGGGAGCTGGTGATGGACAGGGAAGCCTGGCGTGCTGCAGTCCATGGGGTTGCAAAGAGTCAGACACAACTGAGCAACTGAACTGAACTGAACTTCCTCATATACACAGACAGCTGATGCTCAACACTCTGATAGAAAATCTATGGCAAAAAAAAAAAAAGAATCGAGATACTCCATAGATTTATAATATCCCAATTAGGTGGCTGTATACAGACAACAATCACTACATTGTATTTTGTCTATACTTCACGATGTTAAATAAAAGGAAAGAACATCAGTGCCTATTTTATTATCTCTGAAATCTGACTTGGGATGCTATCCCATGTCTGGAAGCTGAGCAGGATTATTGCTACCAGCCCATCTCCCTCCACCCTCATGCATGCATGCTCAGTCATGTAACCCCATGGACTGCAGCCCACCAGGCTCCCCTGTCTATGGACATTTCCAGGCAAGAAAACTGGAGTGGGTTGCCATTTCCTTCTCCATTCACTGACCCTTTTTAAAGATCCACTGTGTGCTATGTTCCGGTTGTAACAAGAGTCCCATGCGGCATCAAAACCTGGAGGAATCTGAAGGCAAGATTCAGCTAGCTACCACCTCTTCTGGTGCTGCGGTTCCCAGCTCAAGCCTCTCTGCAGCCTCCTAGCACCTCGGCACACTCAACAGGGTGCAGTGGATCTGGAAGGGATTAGTCTGGACAGGGTGTTTGCGTGATGCTTTAGGGGGAAAAGTAGTGAGATTCAAGCCGTTAAGTGTTTGCTCAGGCACACTCCACTTTATTTCACAGTGGTAGGAAGCATACTTTCCCTAAGGCTTTGGTTGCCCCAGGAAACAGATTTCTTTTTTTTTTTTTTTAAGATTTTAAAGTTGCTCAGTGGTGCTATGTAGTCCATGGAATTCTCCAGGCCAGAATACTGAAGTGGGTAGCCTTTCCCTTCTCCAGGGGATCTTCCCAACCCAGGGATCAAACCCAGGTCTCCTGCATTGTGGGAGGATTCCTTACCAGCTGAACCACAAGGGAAGCCCCAAAATACTGGAGTGAGTAGCCTAGCCCTTTTCCAGCGGAACTTCCCCACCCCAGGAATCGAACCGGGGTCTCCTGCATTGCAGGTGGATTCTTTACCAACTGAGCTACCAGGGTACAGAGGTGGGCATGGAAAAGTCCTGTCACCTTGTGGACATTCTCTGTAACTACAATATGACCCGCAGTGCTCACGGCCACCTCTAATTCACAAGGCCTGGGGTTCTGTTAATGACTGCTACCCTCAGGTAATTAATGTCCTGGGATGGGAATTGCAGAAATATATCCCAAATACAACTGACTTTCAGGAAGCCAAATGCCCAAGGTAAATTTTCCTCAAAACCTTTAAGGAAAAAAAAACTTATATGTCCACCACAGGACAAGATGCTCAGCATCCCTAATTACTGTAGGAATGTCAGCAAAATGACAATGAGATATCAAAACCCACAAGTCACAATAGACATCCTCACAAGTTTACAAACAATATAGGCGGAAGAGGGCCTAGAGGCAAAAGAAACCGCCTACACTATCTGTAGCAGCAGCCAGTATAATGGACAGTCTCCAAATGTGTGAAAAAAAAAACTACCAAGGGGAACAAAGCCTAGGATTTGAATTCCCACACCGGGGCCTATATCCCAAGAAAACCGCTGAGGCAAAGGCACATGCACCCCAAGGAACGCTGCTACAGCACCACATCCAATAGCCAAGACACACAACCAGCAAAATCTCCACTGAGGGATTAAAGCTCAAACAAGACGTGGTATATACATACGGTGGACTATTTCTCACTCATAAAAAGCTACCACTGAAATTAGGGAATTATGACACTGGTAGCCACAGGGATGGACCTTAAAGGATCACACACTAAAGGTAGTCAGTCAGGCAGATTAAGACTGTAATATGTGAGGCACCTTCCAGGCTAAGTAAATATAGACATGCAAAGCAACAAATTTACAATCCAAAAAGAGATTCAGAGAATTCAAACAAAGGGTTCCAGGAAAAAAAAAAGTGAGGGGCCTAGAATGAATTAGGATCTCCAGACTAACATAAACATAGAAACCTGTATCTGTAATAGATAACCTACAAGGATTAACCTCTTCCTGTCTTCCTTCCTTCCACATATACTCAAACATCTGTATCTCTAAGAGATAATCTACAGCAATTATTTTGTTCCTTTCTCCACTGTATACACAGAAAAGTGTATCTGAGATAAATAATTCACAAGGACCTGATGCTTAGCACTCTGTTCAACCTTCTATGGCAAAAATCCAAAAAAAAAGGATATCCCGTGGATAAATAATACCTGAATTGGGTGGCTGTACACTGAGCACAACACTGCAGATCAGCTATACTCCAACATAACACTGGCATAATGTTAAGGATAGAAAAGCAGTCCCTAGTGTATTATCTCTGACCTTCCTGACTTGGGCTGCTATCCCATTCCTGGAGTCTGGGCAGGCTTGGGTCACATGGCTGCACTGGGATGGTGTGGACATACCAGGCTAGGTGCCCTTAGCTGAGCTCCCTCTTAAACCTGCACTGTCTGGTTACCTTTCTGGGGCCAGAGTACCTGATGCACCCAAAGGATGGTGCTGGAGCCTCTGGCCTCAAGAACCTTTGGGAGAAAGTTCCCAGCTCAAGCCTCCTTCCTGCCAGTGCATCCGCCTAGGCACCTGAGCACCCTCAGCTGGGTACTGTGGCCCCGGCTGGAATGCAGCTGCAGACAAGGTGTGAAATTTTAGGGGGGAGAAACAGTGAGACAGGAGTCCAGGCACATTCCACTCTATTTCGCAGCCAGGAAGCTGACTTTTCCGAAGTCTCTGGTTGCCCCAGTAACCAAAGCTGGGTATGAAGAACTGCTGCCAACTTGTGGACATTTACTGTAACTACAAGTTGACCACCACAGTTCAGTTCAGTTGAGTTGCTCAGTCGTGTCTGACTCTGCAACCCCATGAATCCCAGCACGCCAGGCCTCCCTGTCCATAACCAGCTCCTGGAGTCTACCCAAACCCATGTCCATCGAGTCGGTGATGCTATCCAGCCATCTCATCCTCTGTCGTCCCCTTCTCCTCCTGCCCCCAATCCTTCCCAGCATTAGGGTCTTTTCCAATGAGTCAACTCTTCACGAGGTGGCCAAAGTACTGGAATTTCAGTTTCAACATCAGTCCTTCCAATGAACTTTTAGGATGGACTGGTTGGATTGCCTTGCAGTCCAAGGGCCTCTCAAGAGACTTCTCCAACACCACAGTTCAAAAGCATCCATTCTTCGATGCTCAGTTTTCTTTGTAGTCCAACTCCCACATCTATACATGACTACTGGAAAAACCATAGCCTTGACTAGACGGATCTTTGTTGGCAAAGTAATGTCTCTGCTTTTCAATATGCTATCTAGGTTGGTCATAACCTTCCTTCCAAGGAGTAAGTGTCTTAATTTCATGGCTGCAGTCACCATCTGCAGTGATTTTAGAGCCCCCAAAAATAAAGTTTGACACTGTTTCCACTGTTTCCCCATCGATTTCCCATGAAGAGATGGGACCAGATGCCATGATCTTAGTTTTCTTAATGTTGAGCCTTAAGCCAATTTTTTCACTCTCCTCTTTCACTTTCATCAAGAGGCTTTTTAGTTCCTCTTCACTTTCTGTCATAAGGGTGGTGTTGTCTGCATATCTGAGATTATTGATATTTCTCCCAGCAATCTTGATTCCAACTTGTGCTTCTTCCAGCCCAGAGTTTCTCATGATGTACTCTGCATATAAGTTAAATAAGCAGGGTGACAATATACAGCCTTGACATACTCCTTTCCCTATTTGGAACCAGTCTGTTGTTCCATGTCCAGTTCTAACTGTTGCTTCCTGATCTGCATACAGGTTTCTCAAGAGACAGGTCAGGTGGTCTGGTATTCCCATCTCTTTCAGAATCTTCCACAGTTTATTGTGTTCCACACAGTCAAAGGCTTTGGCATAGTCAATAAAGCAGAAATAAATGTTTTTTCTGGAACTCTCTTGCTTTTTCTATGATCCAGTGGATGTTGGTAATTTGATCTCTGATTTCTCTGCCTTTTCTGAAACCAGCTTGAACATCTGGAAGTTCACAGTTCATGTATTGTTGAAGCCTGGCTTGGAGGATTTTGAGCATCACTTTACTAGCATGTGAGATGAGTGCAATTGTGTGGTAGTTCGAGCATTCTTTGGCATTGCTTTTCTTTGGGATTGGAATGAAAACTGACATTTGACCACCACAGTTTACTGCAATTCCATTTATTCGCTCAGTCGTCTCTGACTCTTTGCGACCCCATGGACTGCAGCATGCCAGGACATCCTCCACTTGGGTGGCAGTTACTGGGGCACAGTGGGCTGTGGGTCTTTAGAACATACCAGAGAGTAACTCTGGCCAGAGTTCCTCAGTTGTTTCCACAGCCACTCGCCT
Organism: Antilocapra americana; assembly: GCA_007570785.1. Classification (NCBI taxonomy): domain Eukaryota; kingdom Metazoa; phylum Chordata; class Mammalia; order Artiodactyla; family Antilocapridae; genus Antilocapra; species Antilocapra americana. The sequence goes on along the minus strand of ML661896.1, from coordinate 7,246,988 downwards.
GTTTGCAGAGGGTCTAAAAAGAAAGAAATGAGAAAATTGTAGAGGAAGCCTTAGAGTAAGCAGTTTGTACCAGCTGTCTGCACATTACCAAAGTAACCAGAAGAAACCAAAACCTAGCCGGCTGGAAAGTCACATTAACATGACTTTACAGTCCCATTAAACCAGTGACCTTTCTCCAAAGTGCCTTATAAATGGAGTTTCCCTTCACAGGGAGAATACCCTTAACTGGAGTCAAAGCTCCCAGACGGAAGCCAAAGCTCCTCAGATTGGGACAAGGTCAAAAAAGGCCCCAATGGGACCCTGATGTCAAGCTGTCCTGGAGAAAAGGTTATTTGAGCTTTTAATTCACAAAGGAGAATAGTGTCTATCACAGAGTCAGTCAGCTTGCTTCCCACTGTCAAAATTACCTGGGGCTCCTGTAGGGGAAGTTAGAATTGGATGCCTCACATTCAAGGAAGCCTGCAGGCCTGTTCACTGTCAGTGTTCTTCACCTTTGTACAGCGCTTCTGATTGCCAGATTACTTTATTGTGAGCAATAAAACATATTGCTTATGTTTTATTACATATCTAATATGCAACCCAAAGATCTTTCCTTCTGGATAGATGAAATATTTCCCATTTTTGTCCCATAAAGGAAAAACACAAATTGAGGGGGGAAAATGTTCCAGTGTGCACACCTGAGTGACTTACCCTCCAAAATAGAGCCCTCAGGCTCTTAACATGAACAGGCACACAAAACAAGCAAACTGGCTGAATAGGCTATTGGACTGGGTAGACTTACCCTACAGATGAAATCGAGTCCATCAGTCAATGAAGGAAAGTTACATGGCTCAAAATAGCTTGGAGTTAAAACTCCCCTCCAGGTCTTCCCCATCATTTTATGCAAAACAAAGAAGTCCCTCACAGGAAGAAAAAAAAATGGACATTAAGGTTGATTACGCCCAGCCAGTCCAGCCTTTGGCCTATCTCCAGAATTTCTTGCCCCAGCCGTTTAAAACAGAACTACTCCGAACCTCGGAGAAGAACAGGCCCCCTGAAGACAGTAGCTTTCCACATATATGCCTATATATACTTACTCTTTTCTTGGGTTAGTGCAGCAGCTACTAATCTGACTGCTGCCCCTTCTCGCCTCATTAAAGGTGATCTGTTCCTGTAAAGTGCCTTCTCTAACTCTCTTACCCTACAGTCAACTCTTGGAAGTTTGTTGTTTCCTTGTCTCAACTGCCAAGCACTGGCGGCAGCCGGTGCCACTACAGAGAATCTTAAAGAAAAGACCCTCAGGACAAATGGTCCCAATATTCTGTGATCAGGGCCAGCTAGCCACCAGCTGCAAGGCTCCTGGCTGGCTAAGCCAAACTGTTACTGAGTCCAAGCTCGCTCTGCTTGCCACAAGACAGGCCAATGAATCTGAGAGATGAGGGGATGAGGTAAGGAAGAAGCTTTTTTATTCATAGCCACCTGACCAAAATGATAGCAGGCTTGTGTCTCAAAATAAACGTCTTGTTACCCAGGTTCTTTTATGAATCAGAGATGGGAGCGGGGGAAGTGAGGAAGCAAAGTAAAACTATTCAACTCTTGCAATGTCCCCTAGAATGGGGCAAGCCTTTAGGCAGGGGAATGTGTTAGTTTTACTTCTAATAGTCCTTCACCGGTGGGCTGCTCAGGTTATCTCTCTCAGGCAGGCCATTATGTATGTTTATAATAACAAAAAAGGGTTAAAGTCACAGAAGCAGAGGCAGTGTAAATTTAAAATTAACCCTTCTCCATTACAGTCTGTCCAGGCTGGTGATAGCCCTTTGAATTGTGTCTTTTTCACAATGTATAATTCTATGGTTGCAGGTCACAAGTAATCTGATCTCTATCCAAAGATAGATCAGTGAGATAAGCTTTAGGAACAAACTTAGGTCTATAATAGCTGAAGCAAACTTTTTAACAATATAACACAACAGCAAGGAACTAACTGGAAAGTGAGGTTTGCCAAACAAGAACCTTAATTAACAAGACTGGAATTTAATATTTAGTGAAACAAAAAAAATTTTTTTTAATGTGAGGACATTAATCTCACAGCCTGAGAAGGCTTTATTCCATGAAATAAAAGTGAAATTCATCAGGGGGCCAAGAAAAGCCAAGTGTCCCTGACTGTTTGATTTCAACAATAATTATTATTCACTTAGCCAAAGTAACTGCTGGGGGAAGTACACTGACGGAAACCAACCACCCTGGCACCTTCTAATCATGAGTTGTTTTACGACAGGAACTAATAAGCCACCACCAACTGGAAGAGATCAGGAGAGGTCAAAAGGTCAAAAGGTGACACCACGTGTCTAGCCAACTCCCAGAATCCTTCTCGCTGACATCCATCTTGGCTGAGCGGTGCATGCGCCACCAGGAAGGACTCTGAGTCAGAATGATTGGCCAAAGACAACCCAGAAACTAAGCCCATCACCATAAAATCTGAGACTGTGAGCCACGTGGCAGAGCCGTCCTCCTGGGTTCCCTTAGCCAGCTGCTCTCCACCCAGGTGCCCCTTCCCAATAAAGTCTCTTGCTTTGTCAACACATGTGTCTCCTCGGACAATTCATTTCTGAATGTTAGACAAGAACCCCATCTGGGCCCTGGGAAGGGTTGGTTCCTCTTCCTGCAACATAACCATGGAAGACTTCAAAGGTAATACAACATCTTAATAAAACTTATACCATGGACGAAATTCTTTTCTTAGATTCCACTTTCCACAAAACTTATTTTTACTTTATCTTTCTCCATTCAGAACAGTCACCTGTAAGCCAAACTTACTTCCCCCACTTCTCCCTTTCCCCATTTTTTGGGGGTTTTAATGAGGACTGGGCATCTCAAGGACATGATAAGAGTTACCTTCAAACTTTTTTTTTTAGGCAAGTTTTAAACATGCTAGAGGGTTTTACTTGCATATGCAAAAATAATCGGTTTTATAATTTTGAAAGAAATTTTCTCTTAGCCAATTTTCTCCAGAGTCTGAAGAATATTGCGGCCACACTGTTGTTGGGGCCGCTGGGAAGAGAGCAAGAGGGATTCCATCTTGAAGATTGTCAGCCATCTTAAGGCAGGATGTGAACTGGGCCTGAACCCTGTTAACCATCATTAAAGAAAAACCAGGAGACCCCCTCCTCAAAGATGGCAAACAAAGATTGGAAGTAAAGGTCAAGTTGTCTTAGTTAGATAAACAATAGCATAGGCCTGCAACCTGCATATTGTAATTGTTAATTCTCCCGCACCTGCATGTTGTAAAAATAATTACTAACGTGTAACCAGTCATGTATCAGATGGCATAGAACCAAGTCCTCCAAAATCAGGGTCCTTGTTGGGAACCAATTCCTCTGTACCCTCTGGGGTAATAAACTGTTCTCCACGGTCTTGAGTGTCCTCTGAGGTGTGTTTTGTGACTCTGGATCCTTCAACACTGTCTTCTCTCTTTCAGTGTTCTTAATATTGATATTACCTTTTAGAAGTAGAGGTACTTCATATATAATATGTACACAGATATAAAGAGGCAGACTAGAGTTCTCATTGTTGGTTTTCAGTCACTCAGTCATGTCCAACTCTTTGTGATCCCACAAACTACAGCATGCAGGCTTCCCTGTGCTTCACCATCTCCTGGAGCTTGCTCATGACCATTAGGTCAGTGATGTCATCCAACCATCTCGTCCTCTGTTGTCCCCTTCACCTCTTGCCTTCACTCTTTCCCAGCCTCAGGGTCTTTTTCAATGAGTCAGCTCTTCACATAGGGTGGCCAAAGTACAGAGCTTCAGCTTCAACATAAGTCCTTTCAATGAATATTCAGGACTGATTTCCTTTAGGATGGACTGGTTGAATCTCCTTGCAATCTAAGGGACTCTTAAGAGTCTTCTCTAACACCACAGTTCAAAAGCATCAATTCTTCAGTGCTCAGCCTTCTTTATGGTCCAACTCTCACATCCATACATGACTACTGGAAAAACCATAGTGTTGACTAGATAGACCTTTGTTGGCAAAGTAATGTCTTTGCTTTTTTAATATGCTGTCTAGGTTTATCATAGGTTTTCTTCCAAGGAGAGGAGTCCTTTAATTTCATAGCTGCAGTTACCACCACCTGGAGTGATTTTGGAGCCCAAGAAAATAAAGTCTGTCTCTGCTTCCATTGTTCCCCTATCTATATGCCATGAAGTGATGAGACCAGATGCCATAATCTTTGTTTTTTGAATGTTGAGTTTTAAGCCAGCCTTTTCACTCTCCTTTTTCACTTTCATCAAGGGGCTCCTTTTAATTCCTCTTTGCTTTCTGCCATAAGGGTGTTGTCATCTGCATATCTGAGGTTACTGATATTTCCCCCAGCAAATTTGATTCCAGCTTGTGCTTCAAACAGCCCTGCATTTCTCATGATGTACTCTGTATAAAAGTTAAATAAGTAAGGTGACAATATACACCCATTGTTACCGAGTCAAATCTCACTCTGCTTGCTGCACGACAGGCCATTGAATCCGAGAGACAAACTGTTGAGGCAAGGAAGATACTTTAATCAGGGAGTCGAAGACTGAGAAGATGGCAAGCTAGCACCTCAAAATAACCATCTTATTGGGGCCTGGATGCCAGGTTCTTTTATAGGTCAGAGAGAAAGGAGCAATGAGGAGCTAAATTCAAAAGGCAGAATAGAGAGGGAGATGCAGTAGGGAAGTACAGTAAAAGGATCGTCAGTCTTGGAAAACATATCCAAGGGAATGTCCAGCCTTCAGAAGAGGTGTTAATCTCTTCTATTCACAGGTGGGCAGGGACAAACTATCTCTCCAAGAGCTGAACAAAGGCACTTTAGTTTATAGTCCAGAAGAGGGGCAGGATCCTCTAGGCAAGCCATTGAGTATGACTATAATATTAAAAGCAAGTCAAAGAAACAGTTTCCAACATGGAGTCAGAATTGGTTTCCTCTCTGCAACACCTTGATGTACT
>ML661896.1:7100859-7241932 GCA_007570785.1 Antilocapra americana | reverse complement strand
GCTTCAATTAAAAGCTTAGTTATGAATCAGAAATTACCATATAAACTTACTAGTTTATAAGCAGTTGGTATACATTAAGGTTGTATGTTCAGATGACTGAGGTCAGTTATCTGTAAGTCTGGCTGAGGAACATTTTAGTCTTTTATATTGAGAAGTGTCCTTTCTTTCCTTGGCTGCAGGTCCTTGAGGCCTGTATTTATATTCTGGTTTAGACATTTGGGAGACAAAGACACTATTTGCTTTTTCAAAGAACAATTCTGTTGCCTAAATTTATTAAAATCAGGGACAAGATTTTTAATCAAACTGATTTAGGAAGTTCTATGTTCTATAACTTCAGAGTTAAATTATTATGCCTTCAAAGTTTGTATAAGGTATTCAGCACAGACCTTTCTGAATTTATAAATTGAGCCAAAGCAAAATTCCTATTTTTATATAAGAAGTTCTGAAGTCAGGTAAAGCTGAGGAAGTCAGGCCCTTTTTGCCTAACTGTTCCAAAATTATTGCTGGACAGATATCTCAGTGTAAATTTTTCTAGCCCCTTAAATTTATAATTTAAAACTAGGGCAAATAGAACACACTTGTTTGGATTTTACTGTTGGGAACCAGTAGGGAGCCTCTCTTGGTTCATTAACTTTAGTTAGTATAATAATGTCAAATTTTGTTTTAATAACATAAATGTCCATTCTATTTATCCCATACCAAATAAACATAAAAAGATTTTTTTTTAATTTGTGGAGAACTTTTTGGTTTTACTTTACCTCCTTGCAATAATAGCTAGATTTTCCTTCCAAATTCTTCCTGTTGATATTCTTAATTGTTCTCATTAGCATCTGTAAGAGACATTGAGGGGAACATCACAACGACACTATCCAGTATCTCAGGCTTCCTTGATAGTTCAGATGGTAAAGAATCCACCTTCAATGCAGGAGACCCCTGGTTTGACTGGAGACCCTGGTTCATTTCCTGGGTCAGGAAGATCCCCTGGAGAAGGGATAGACTACCCACTCCAGTATTCTTGGGCTTCCCTTGTGGCTCAGCTGGTAAAAAAAAATGCGCCTGCAATACGGGAGACCTGGGTTCAATCCCTGGGTTGGGAAGATTCCCTGGAGAAGGGAAAGGCTACCCACTCCAGTGCTCTGGCCTGGAGAATTCCATGGACTATACATGGGGTTACAAACAGTAGGACACAACTGAGTGACTAGCACTTTCCTTCTTTCACAAACCAGTATCTCTCCTTCTCAGGTTAATTAGACTTTTGCTTTATCAGTCAGTTTGGTTCAGTTGCTTAGTCCTGTCCCACTCTTTGAGACGCCATGGACTGCAACAAACCAGGCTTTAGTGTCCATCACCAACTCCCGGAGCTTGCTCAAACTCATGTCAATCGAGTTGGTCATGTCACCCAACCATCTCATCCTCTGTTGTCCCCTTCTCCTCCTGCCTTCAATCTTTCCCAGTATCAGAGTCTTTTCTAATGAGTCAGCCTTTTGAATCAGGTGGCCAAAGTATTGGAGTTTCAGCTTCAACATCAGTCCTTCCAATGAATATTCAAGACTGATTTCCTTTAGGATTGATTGGTTTGATCTCCTTGCAGTCCAAAGGACTCTCGAGTCTTCCCCAACACCACAGTTCAAAAGCATCAATGCTTCTGCACTCAGCTCTCTTTATGGTCCAACTCTCACATCCATACATGACTACTGGAAAAACCATAACTTTGACTGTACAGACCTTTGTCAGTAAAATACTATCTCTGCTTTTTAATATACTGTCTAGGTTTGTCATTACTTTTTTCCCAAGGAGCAGGCATCTTTTAATTTCATGGTTGCAGTCATCATCTGCAGCAATTTTGGAGATCAAGAAAATAAAGTCTGTTACTGTTTCCATTGTTTCCCCATCTATTGCCATGAAATGATGGGACCGGATGTTGAGTTCTGAATGTTGAGTTTTAAGCCAGCTTTTTCACACTCCTCTTTCACTTTCATCAAGAGGTTCTTTAGTTCCTCTTTGCTTTCTGCCATAAGGGTGGTGTTTGCAGGCCAGAAACTCTGCACCCTGTCGTCGTCCAGGCATGGGTTTGAAAAGAATTTCCAGACTTGAGCCAGAATGAGAGGGAGATAAAGTTATATTAGAGTACGAGATGCTGTTAGAACAGTGGGCCAGCTCAAGGGAGAACCGACGTTGAACAGGGGTCCTTAGTTCACTTTTATAGCCAGGGTACAAGTAGTGTGATGGAGGTCTTGCAGGTCATTTGCTGATTGGATGAGGCATGTATACTGGGTAGGGGAAGAGTAGGGCAAATACCTTCTCCCTATAGGGTAGGAGGGGAGACAGGTTATACTGTTTCATTAATAGTTACAACATGAGGGAGAGAAGGAGGATAAGGGTCTGGTTTTTCCATTCCTGCATTCCAAGACCCTCCTTGGGTTTGTCTGCTCTTTTGTCCTTGGGTCACCACATTCCTCCCTCTCTTTATTTTTGGGGCTAATTCTTTGGCCCCTGTTGATACCCTGCTCATGTCTAACTATCTACCTATTTCCTTTCTCAGGCATTTGGGAACCCAGTCTCAAAGGAAAAGGGGCAATAACCACTCTGACTTCTTCAGGCTGCACAGGGGCTTCGTGAGGTTCTAGGTTCTCTTTGCCTGCTCTCTGTCAGGGTGCATTTACAGAGGGAGATGAGAGTCCATGGAATGATAAGGTGACTTGTTTCAGCATTGTCTAGGTGTTAGTCAGGGAATATTCTTGTTGTACTACAACTTTAGATTTGTTATATTCTAGAAGAAACAATTTTAACAAAAAAGTCAAAGGTACATGGCCCAAAGATTAATAGAAATAGAAAAGCTGCTCAGGGGCCAGCTAGGAGAACCAGGACTAGACATCGGTTCGTAACATTAGTGTTTCTCTAGGTATGAGAAGATGCAAGAATTTGGGCTCATAAAATATTTACCTGAAAACCATCTGACTATCTGAAGGCTGGTTCTTCTGGGTTTTTCCAAGAGCACAGAGTGCCTTGTTTCTGATCTCCACCCTGAACTCCTTTCAAGGGGTGTTGAAGGTCAGCAGCTTGCCGTGGTCATGATTTAATCTTTGTAGAGGCAGCTGGCTAGTGCCAACTTCCAGTCAGCAGGGTCCCTTCGTAGCCCCATATTTGACCATGCTTTGGGGCACTTCATGGCCATTGTGTCCCACGGTGCTGGGAAGGCTCATTCCCAGGTCTACCGAAGATTGCATTGACAGTCCACTCAATATGCTATTACTAGACCAGGCCTTGGCAAGTGACAAAAGTCTATGGACCATTCCTGTCTTACTAGCCTCTTGGTCCAGGGAAATATTCCCTCTTGTTGTTTCTTCCCATATTTAGAGTTACATTATTACAATCATTGATCTCATATGGAACTGCATATCAGCATTTTATCACAGGTTCAGTCAAGAAACAATCTTCTGAAAGCGACATAGAAAATAATACAGCTAGCAGTTATTAGTAAGGTCACAAGCAAGAATCTAAGTCAATTACAAAACAAGCACTGGTTACAAAATGGGAAATGTGGTGGGAGGGATAAATCAGGAGCTTAGGCTGAACATGCACACACTACTATATTTAAAATAGATAACCAACAAGAACCTACCACACCACATAAAGAACTCTACTCAATATTGTGTAATAACCTATATGAAAAAAGAACCTGAAAAAGAATGAATATATGTATAACTGAATCACTTTGTTGTATACCTGAAACTAACACAACACTGTGAATCAACCATACTCTGATAAAATTTAAGAGAAAATAAAAGAATTTAAGTCAAGAACTTTCATTAGGTATAGCCCAGTATACCCCAAATCATCTGACTTAGTTAAATGATTTTGGCCAGTTGTTAATCTCCTGGTCATACATCATGGAGCACCTGAACTTTATCTGAAGATTGGTTACTAAGATAAGCTTTAGAAACAAACTTAGAGTGTCTTTTTTAATAACTTGATTAAATCTTCTTGCAATATAACATAACAACAAGGAACTATCTCAAAAGTGAGTCTTAGTAAACACTAGACCTTAATTAACAAAACTAGAAACTTAGTTTAACAATTAACAAAACTTAATATTCAGTGAAACATGATTTTTTTCATTATGAAGGCATTAACCCTGTAGCCAGGGAAGGCTATAACCCATCAAATAAAAATGAGGTTTGTCAGGGAGCGAGGAAAATCTAAGCAGCCATCCTGGATTTCCCATAGCCCTGACTCTTTGATTTACAGCTTTTGTTCACCCATGTTTAATTCCCTGATTTAGGAGTAGACTGTTGTCATGTTTTAAGAACATCAGAATAGCGAAAGTCTAACTGTGAGGGCTTATTTTTTTGTAGAAGTAGAATGAGCTTTGTATACAGGTACTATAATCTTAAATAATGTTTATTTTCTTTACCAAAGTAACAGAAGATTTTTAAAATGAATATAAATCACTTAAAGGCAAAGAAATTCATAATCTGTTATCGAAAGCTTCACTCTAAGAAACCTTTGTTCTCTTAACAGAAAAGTAGACTAAATTCCAGTCTGTTACCAGTTTACTAGATAACAAACAAACAAAATTTGGTTCTGGTTAATCTTAGAAAAGTCTTTTCCATAAATCTTGAAGTAGCAGTATGCTTGCAAAGACATCAGAGTGAAACCAAAGAAGGCATGTTTAAAATCTGATTAAACTGCAATTGACAAAGTAACCTGGTAATTGCTGTGACTTGTAACACTTTAACATGATAACTAGAATTATAACTGACAACAATATACCAGGACATATCAGATTTTCATGAATTCCACATAATTTTAAGATATCTATATTAGTAACACCAACCATAACAGTATAACCTGAGTAGATTTATCACCCCTTCAACAGTACTTCCCATGTAATTTAACATGTCCAGTGAACCCAGGAAGTTTAATACCTCTTTGGGATGTCTCAGGGGCCTTCTGAAGCATCCCAAAGTTAGCTGGAAGTCAAGTTATTTAGGAAGTTTTGTCAACAAATATCAAAAGGGTTTATAACACTCAGTCAGATAGAATCATATAGATCACTGTGAAACTATATTCACTTAGCCAAAGTAACAAAGAAGACTTCAAAGGTAAACATAGAACAGATCACTTCAGAGGCAAAGAAACTTAAAATCCATTATCAAAGGCATTTCAACATCTCAAGAAAACTTGTATTTGTGCACAAAACTCTTCCCTTAGGGTCCACTTTCTATAAAACTTTCTTATCACTTTTTATACCCATTACTTTGTTCTCCCATCCTGAAACAGCCACCTGTAAGTCAGACCTACTTCCTTTTCCCTTCATAAAATGTAATTTCATTCCTCATACATTCTTTACTGAAAACACACTTCCTATTTTCTTTTAGCAACCAAGAACTGACGTTTATATTAGCATTCTATAGACTGGTGAACATAAATACCAGTGATAATTTCTAAAAAAACCCGTTTGCTTTCTTATAGAGAATATCTCAGGATGGCACCAAACACTATTCATTAATAGTCCAAAATCTTTAAGGGTGTTTGCTATGACCAGTACATTCTCTTGGCAGAACTCTATTAGCCTTTGCCCTGCTTCATTCTGTACTTCAAGACCAAATTTGCCTGTTACTCCAGGTGTCTCTTGACTTCCTACTTTTGCATTCTAGTCCCCTATAATGAAAAGGACATCTTTTTGGAGTGTTAATTCTAGAAGGTCTTGTAGGTCTTCACAGAACCATTCAGCTTCTTCAGCATTAGTGGTCAGGGCATAGACTTGGATTACCTTGATATTAAATGGTTTGCCTTAGAAATGAATAGAGATTCTGTCGTTTTTGAGACTGCATCTAAGTACTGCATTTTGGATTCTTTTGTTGACTTTGATGGCTACTCCATTTCTTCTAAGGGATTCTTGCCCACAGTAGTAGATATAACGGTCATCAAGAAGATTAGAGATACCAAGGAAACATTTCATGCAAAGATGGGCACAATAAAGGACAGAAATGGTATGGACCTAACAGAAGCAGAAGATACTAAGAAGAGGTGGCAAGGATACACAGAAAAACTATACAAAAAAGATCTCCATGATCCAGATAATCACGATGGTATGATCACTCACCTAGAGCCAGACATCCTTGAATGCAAAGTCAAGTGGGCCTTAGGAAGCATCACTACGAACAAAGCTAGTGGAGGTGATGGAATTCCAGTTGAGCTATTTCAAATCCTAAAAGATGATGCTGTGAAAGTGCTCCACTCAATAGGCCAGCAACTTTGGAAACCTCAGCAGTGGCCACAGAACTGGAAAAGGTCAGTTTTCATTTCAATCCCAATGAAAAGCAATGCCAAAGAATGCTCGAACTACCACACAATTGCACTCATCTCACGCTAGTAAAGTGATGCTCAAAATTCTCCAAGCCAGCCGAGGAAACCAGAATTGAAAGAGCCACATGTACCCCAATGTTCATCGCTGCATTGTTTACAATAGCCAGGACATGGAAGCAACCTAAATGCCCATCAACTGACGAATGGATAAGAAAGCTGTGGTACATATACACAATGGAATATTACTCAGCATTAAAAAAAAATTCATTTGAAGCAATTCTACTCAGATGGACGAAACTGGAGCCCATTATCCAGAGTGAAGTAAGCCAGAAGCAAAAACAACAATACAGTATATTAACACATATATATGGAATTTAGAAAGACGGTAACGAGAACCCAACATGCGAGACAGCAAAAGGAATGCAGATGTATAGAATAGACTCGTGGACTCTGTGGATGAGGGTAAGGGTGGGATGATATGGGAGAATGGCACTGAAACAAGTTAATTATCATATGTCTAATCAATCACCAGCCCAGGATTGATGCTCGGGGCTGGTGCAGTGAGATTTCCCGGGGGGAAGGAGGAGGGAGGAGGGTTCTGGAGGGGGAGCATATGTAAACCCATGGTGATATCATGACATTGTATGGCAAAAACAATAAAAAAAAAAAATTCTCCAAGCCAGGCTTCAACAATACATGAACTGTGAACTTCCAGATGTTCAAGCTGGATTTAGAAAAGGCAGAGGAATCAAAGATCAAATTGCCAACATCCGTTGGATCATAGAAAAAGCAAGAGAGTTCCAGAAAAACATCTACTTCTGCTTCATTGACTATTCCAAAGCCTTTGACTGTGTGGATCACAATAAACTGTGGAAAATTCTTGAAGAGATGGGAATACCAGACCACCTGACCTGTCTCTTGAGAAACCTGTATGCAGATCAGGAAGCAACAGTTAGAACTGGACATGGAACAACAGACTGGTTCCAAATAGGAAAAGGAGTATGTCAAGGCTGTATATTGTCACGCTGCTTATTTAATTTATATGCAGAGTACATCATGGGAAATGCTGGGCTGGATGAAGAACAAGCTGGAATCAAAATTGAGGGGAGAAATATCAATAACCTCAGATATGCAGACGACACCACCCTTATGGCAGAAAGTGAAGAACTAAAGAGCCTCTTGATGAAAGTGAAAGAGGAGAGTGAAAAAGTTGGCTTAAAACTCAACATTCAGAAAACTAAGATCATGGCATTGGGTCCCATCACTTCATGAGAAATAGATGGGGAAATAGTGAAAATAGTGACAAACTTTATTTTGGGGGGCTCCAAAATCACTGCAGATGGTGACTGCAGCCATGAAATTAAAAGACACTTACTCCTTGGAAGGAAAGTTATGACCAACCTAGACAGCATATTACAAAGCAGAGACATTACTTTGCCAACAAAGGTCCATCTAGTCAAGGCTATGGTTTTTCCAGTAGTCATGTATGGATGTGAGAGTTGAACTATAAACAAAGCTGAGAGCCAAAGAATTGATGCTTTTGAACTGTGGTGTTGGAGAAGTCTCTTGAGAGTCCCTTGGACTGCAGGGCGATCCAACCAGTCATCCTAAAGGAAATCAGTCCTGAATATTTATTGGAGGGACAGATGCTGAAGCTGAAACTCCAATACTTTGGCCATCTGATGCGAAGAACTGACTCATTTGAAAAGACCCTAACGCTGGGAAAGATTGAAGGTGGGAGGAGAAGGGGATGACAGAGGATGAGATGGTTGGATGGCATCACCAACTCAATGGACATGAGTCTGAGTAAACTGTGGAAGTTGGTGATGGACACCAGGGAGGCCTGGTGTGCTGCAGTCCATGGAGTCGCAAAGAGTCAAACACAACTTAGCAACTGAACTGAACTGATTAATGTTTAAAAATCCTATTTATTTGAAAATGATATAGCCATTCAATAAACTTCCATCACTTAGTTTAGCACAACTCCAAAAATTCAGGCTACCAAAGTCTAGACAGACTGTTTTAGACAGACATTTCTAAAATATAATTATTCTTAATAGTTTATCTAAAAGATAATATCTCATTTATATATATTTTTTGTAGTTTCTTCACTCGAGGTACTTTCCTTGCTGACAAACTTGTAACAGATATTACAATATTACAATATTTAATTTATAATAAACCTAGGCACAATGAAAATATTATGTTTAATGTTAACGACTCTTAGACATGTCTATATCAGATTAGCAAATATTAATACTAGATATTTAATATTATATCCCAGTTCACATGAATGTGAAATTCATTTCGGTTAATTTCTCTTATATTAAGTATTGTCTGATGTATAAGCGCTTACTTTTCTTTAGGCCAATTAAATTAGAACTCATTTACAACTTCAGCAATATTAAAAAAGAAAAAGCCAAAACATACATACGGAAACATACATAAATCTAGACAGACAGAGATCTCATAGTTTTTCTGCTTGAGATTTAAAATGTTTCTTTGACCTCTCCTTTTTTTTTTTTTTTGCTTGAAGTTCTAATTTGCCCAAGGCTGAGGTCTCAGCTAAAGTAGGCTGTGTATTTCAAGGACAGAGAAACGGTTAACTTCAAGCTTTTCCCTAGGCAGGCCTTTTAACAAGCTAGTTGTTTTTAATTGCATATGCAAAAAGAACTGGTTTTGCAGTTTCCAAGAAAAAAAAAAAAAAAAAGATTTTAACCAGTTTTCTCCAGAGTCTAAAGAATATCATGGCCATCCCGTGTCAAAAAGTCATCTTTCCTTTCTGTAGTCATAGTTTTATAGCTAAAATATAGATCAAATAGTGCTCAAATTGACTCTGATGTCAGGGGCAGGTCAGCTGATAAAAATCTTGGATTGTCCCTCTGGTGGGAAGTGAGGTCTTGGTCCCATCAGAAGACTCTGAAGGGTTAAGGGAATTTGCAGGAGTCGGGGAAGCTTGGTCCTTCCCCACCCTGAGAAACCAGAGTAGTTAGAAGGGAATTCTTTAGAATGTTAGGAGAGTTTTTGATCCCTCAGGCTTTTGAAAATGGGAGAAAGACCTGGACCAAAGGGAACCTCAGAATTCTTTCCTAGAGGTCATGTGGATATGAAAGCTCAAGTAGGGGTCATCTAGGAAATCTGATGGAGAGAGACAGAGGGGGACAGGAGATAGGGAAGTAACAGAAAGACATATGTGGCATGAGGCCCTCAAATCCAGATTCTGACTGAGGGCCATAAAGGACTGAACGTAAGAAAATTCTGAGTCCTTTCCCTGCTTTTGGCAAAAGCTAGTGTGCCGTTCAGAGGCCTTTTTTTTTTAGGTCCCCCAGTTTGTACTGGGGCCAGAACTTTTGCAGCCGGGCTGAAATACAGGTAAGTTCCTATTTCAGGCAGAAAATTCTGTGCCCCAAGTGCCCAGACTGAAATAGGGAAAAGTTCCATTTTCAGGCCAGAAACTCTGCAGGCTTAAAGGTACGCAAAAGTCCACTTGATATTATACTATTCCTGAAAATTATACTCCTTTCAGGATAATTTATTTACATATTCTCATCTAAGGCAAGGTTGTCAGAAACACAGAGAAAAATGCCACAGGAAATCAGTTTAATTTCCATCTAAAATAAGACACAAGTGAACTTATCTATGAAACAGAAAGAGATTCACAAACCCAGAAACTTACAGATGCCTGTGGAGATTTGGTTTTGCGTATTGCCAGATTGAAGTAGTAGTTAAGAAATAAAAATCACTATGCATAATGTAAGAAAAATAATAGGATACCATATCGCAGAGAAAAATATAGCCGTGATTTCACAATATCTTTAAATGGTATATATTTCATGAAAGTATTGAATCACTCTGTTGTCTCCCAAAACAAATAGAGTAATGTGACAGACCTTTGTCAGCAAAGTAATGTCTCTGCTTTTTAATATGCTGTCTAGGTTGGTCATAACTTTTCTTCCAAGGAGTAAGCATCTTTTAATTTCATGGCTGCAGTCACCATCTGCAGTGATTTTGGAGCTCAAATGAAGAAATGGAGCCCAAATCTCATCCAAAGAGGATGAGGTGGTTGGATGGCATCACAGACTCAATGAACATTAGTTTGAGCAAGCTCTGGGAGATGGTGAAGGAGAGGGAAGCCTGGCATGCTGCAGTCCATGGGGTTGCAAACAGTGGGACATGACTGAGGGACTGAACAACAACATACTACTAATAATAATTTGAATATTTACTGTGGGCCAAGCATATTCTAAGTGCTTTATGTTTACTTTCTCACAGAATCCTCACAACAATTTGATGAGATAAGTGCAATTACTGTCCATTTCTCCCTTCACAGATAAGAAAATTGAGGCACAAAGAGGTCAAGCAAGTACTCAAGGTAGAGATAGGACTCAAGTGTGGAATTTTGATTCCAGAGTCTTGCTCTGTTTGGTTTATGTATTTGTAGTATTGTATTTGTAAATTAAGAAATTGACCACACCTCTGCCCTGGCTGTTTCTTCTGTTTGAAAGTTTCTTCTACTTACCTACATAAATCTCTGATCCCTTAAAGGGCCTTCATAATGAGTCCTACCCTGAATACAGGGTTCAAACTTGCAACCTGCCCCTGTATTTTACTCTAAATACCTACAGTATTTTATTTTACTTTAAATACCCATAGTATTCCTCTACTATATTATACAATTTGCAGATTCACCATATCACTTCTCTTTATCACTCCCCACCATCCCCTGACAGGGAAGCCTGGCATGCTTCAGTCCATGGGGTCACAAAGAGCCCCCACACGACTTAGAGACTGAACAACAAAAACTTTCCCCCACTCTACCATAAGAACTCCACTAAATCTGGGGTTTTTATCTGTCTTTCTAAGCCATGTATCACAATCTGAAAAGGTACTGGCACAAACTAGGTGCTCAGCAAATATTTGTGGAGGAAGTGAATTTTTAAAAACATAGCATGATTCCAATTTTACTTTCTTATTTTAAAGCATAAATATGTATACACATGTGTAGGGGGAGGGAAAAGAAAAACAGTCAAAATGTTA
Organism: Antilocapra americana; assembly: GCA_007570785.1. Lineage (NCBI taxonomy): Eukaryota > Metazoa > Chordata > Mammalia > Artiodactyla > Antilocapridae > Antilocapra > Antilocapra americana. The sequence continues at coordinate 7,230,583 of ML661896.1, read as the reverse complement.
ATGGTGACTTTAAGTGATATTTTTCCTGCTTTATGTTTCCTTGTGGTTTTATTCTCCAAACTCGATGTGAAAATGTACTATCTCATCATAAGAAAACTGCTTTTTAAAACGTCTCTTCTAAATCTCGGGTGACATACATTGCCACGCACAAAGAATTGTGTCTACTGCAAGTTGCACGAAGCCATTTTTCTGTAATCAACAATTCAGGAGGCATTGATGGTCTTTAAATAAATTACTAGTTTAAGCAATCGCCTGGTATTTGGTGGTGGTTAAACATTTCTTAAAGGAATAAGAAACCTTGCTTCGGCGGGCGACCGCGTTATCCCTGGGGAACACACCCACCTAGCAACCGCGAGCGGAGCTGAAGCCTGGCACTGCGCCTTTAATTCCCGGGTTGGGAGGGGCGGTGGAGAATTTCCGCTCCCCAACTCCCACCGCGGCCCCGGCGGCAGCTGTCACCTGTAGGGCGAGCACCGCGCATGGGGGATGGAGTCCGGCGCCCATTGGACAGAACGTAAAGGCAGACACCTACCGCGAAGACTGGGGACCCCGTGGGGCGGCGGCGGGGGGTCGCGCGCCGCGGCCCCCGGCTCCTTTCTCCAGGAGACTGCCGGGCCCCGCTGTGCTAGCATGACCGAGGTCCAGCTTCAGGGACACGCCCGTCACGCCTCGGTGAAAAAGATCAGGTGAGCCTGGCCGAGGCGGACCTGACTCCCGGAACCCCGGCTCCCTCCTCCGGCGGCGCCGCGACGTCCACCTTGCCCGGCAGCCGGGAACCGCGGAGTTGGTGGGAGCGGGCGGCCTGGCTCCCCGCTTGCGGGGCGGTGAGTGACCATGGCGCTGGCCGCGGCCGCGGCCGCTGCGGCCGCCGGGGTGAGCCAGGCGGCGGTGCTGGGCTTCCTGCAGGAGAACGGCGGGAAGGTGCGCAACTCCGAGCTGCTGAGCCGCTTCAAACCGCTGCTGGAGGCCGGCGACCCACGCGGCCGCGCCGCCCGCAGGGACCGCTTCAAGCAGTTCGTCAACGACGTGGCCGTGGTGAAGGAGCTCGACGGCGTCAAATTCGTGGTGCTGAGGAAGAAGTCGCGGTCCCGCGACGGACCCGAGCCCCCGCCCTGCTGCTTCCAGAGCGCCCCCGGGGCACCAGCCCCTTCGTCGAAGGTCACTTCTGTCTCACGGGAGGAAACCGCGGCCTCGGGGGCTCCGTCCTCGTCCTCGGCGCCGAGGGCGGCGGAACCGGCTGAGGACCCGGCCCCGCCATCAGAGCCGCAGGACACCACCGCGGCTCCGGCCCCAGAGCCCACTCAGGGGCTGTTGTCAGACCCGGCCTGGCAGTCAGGGATGCCCTCAGACCCCCAGATTCCAGCCTTCGAGCTGGCCCAGCCCTCCGAGGGTCTCCCTGAAGATGTGACCCCACCGTCCACGGCGCCGTCGGAGGCGCCCTCGCCCCACGTAGAACCGCCAGACGCAGAAGCTGCGCCTTGGGGGCCGCCACCACCCGCTCCGCGCCCGCCGCCTCAGAAGCCCTGCATGCTGCCTGTGCGCTGCGTCCCCGGCCCCTCGGCGCTGCGGATCCGGGCTGAGGAGCAGGGCCTGCGCAGGCAGCTGTCGGAGGAGCCCAGCCCGCGGAGCTCCCCGATGCTGCTGCGGCGGCTCTCGGTTGAGGAGTCCGGCCTGGGCCTCGGTCTGGGCTCTGGCCGCTCCCCTCACCTGAGGCGACTGTCGCGCGCCGGCCCGCGCCTACTGAGCCCCGACACCGACGAGGCGCCGGCTGCCCCGCCGCCGTCCGCCGTGCCCCTGGAGCCGGCCGAACACGAGTGGCTAGTGCGGGCGGCTGGGGGCCGCTGGACCCACCAGCTGCACGGGCTGCTGCTGCGCGACCTCGGCCTGGCGGCCAAACGCGACTTCATGTCTGGTTTCACTGCCCTGCACTGGGCTGCCAAGAGCGGCGACCTCGAGATGGTGCAGCAGCTGGTGGAGGTCGCGCGGCGTGGGGGCGCGCGGGTCGACGTCAACGCGCGCTCGCACGGCGGCTACACGCCGCTGCACTTGGCGGCGCTGCACGGCCACGAGGATGCGGCCGTGCTCTTGGTAGTCCGCCTGGGTGCGCAGGTGCACGTGCGCGACCACAGCGGACGGCGCGCTTACCAGTACCTGCAGTCCGGCGCCTCGTATGCTCTGCGTCGCCTACTAGGCGACCCTGGCCTACGAGGTTCGACTGAACCCGACGGGGCTGCTGGTGGTAGTGGCAGTCTTGCGGCCAGGCGCCCCGTGCAGGTGGCGGCCACCATCCTCAGTTCCACCACCAGCGCGTTTCTGGGCGTCCTGGCTGATGACCTGATGCTCCAGGATCTGGCTAGAGGCATGAGGAAGTCAAGCTCCTTAAGCAAATTCTTAGGAGCCTCGCCCATGGCACCTCGTAAAAAGACAAAGATCCGCGGCAGTCTGCCAGCCTTTTCAGAAATCTCTCGCCGACCCACTCCAGGGCCCTTGGCTGGTCTAGTGCCCAGCCTACCCCCAGCAACCTGACGGTTCCCAAGGTTGCTCTAATCACCCCTCCTTCTCACTGTCAAAGCGTGCCCAAGACCATGGTCCAACACTTTTGGCTCCATCGTGTCTGCAGCTTTGTCCAGTGCAGCCTGTTTTACCCAAGTGGGCCTTTGCCTCCAACTTCTTCATCTTTCTCCAGAGGTGGGATTCAAGATCTCATGTGAGAGCCTCCAATGAAGAACTCTGGAAATCAGGCTTGAACCTTGGAGATTTGCAATTTAGTATCAAAGGTTCAGGGGCAGCAGCTGGTCTGGCCCCTGAATGATTTAACTCAATGCCTCTGCATCTATATACTTCCAAAGCAGAATTACAGCTTTTTGTGATGATAGATTATTTGTCAGCTTTAAGATATGCAGTGCATTTGTAATTTGATGCTTTTATCCTGTTTTTAAGTTGAAATGAGGTAAAACAACTTTCATAAAATAACCTCTTAAAATTATATTTTTCCAAAATGCTCATTTTCAATCTTTCGCTAAATATTTTGGAACTCTATATTTAAAAAACAGACGATCAAGATCTAAAGGAATTTAGTCCCAATCAACAAAACCCTTGAATGGTTATCTACCTCATTTTAAGCAATCAAGATGCCAGACAGTCTTGAACACAGAAAGTGACCATTGTGAATGTAATTCATTTCAGTTATACTGTGAATGCTAAATATTAGAAAACAAGTGCATCTTGGGAGTAAAAGTGATTTAACAATGAGAGGAAAGAGACATTTTTGGCAAATACTTTTAATTTGTGGTTGTCTTTATGATGAAATATAAACATGTATCTTTGGCACTGGTCGCTGGCTACTTTGATATGGCATGAATATTTAACTTTTAAAAATTTGATTTGTCAGTTGCACCATTGTGCCATGTTTCCAAATCTGTGGCTTTCAAATCTGGCTGAGCCTTTCAGTGCAGTAGGTGAATATTCAAAGAAAAAAATGTCATAGCCTAACACCAGAAAAATAATTGGTTAAATAGTAACAGATACAATTAAGGAGCAACTATTTTATAGGAAAGTTCTATACAAGCAAAACTTATGTGGTAGCCATTTTAAAAAGCCATCTGAAAGCAAACAACCTATTCCAAAATAACAAATGCAGAGTCTCCTTGCTCAGCGAACTTAGAGAGGGATAGCTTAATTCACCTGTATCTTTGCTCCTATTTGTAATTAAGAAGGTTTTAAGCATTGCCAGGATTTCTCAGGTTCAACCCAGCGTAATTGTAATGGCTCTTTTCCCATTTTAAAGATATGGAGTCTGTTTGCTCAACCAATCTTTTTAAAAAATATCATATTGTAATAATGCTTTGCTTTTGCAAATTGGGTTTGCATGTGATTAGTTATACCAAATAGTTTTTGTGGCCAGGGTAGTGGGGCTTCCCTCCCATATATGTATCAGTGAGGCCTCTGAAATTATTTAAGGCAGTCCTTCCTGGAATGTTTTGATTTAAACAATGAAATAAACATTTTCCCATTTTGTTCCTGCTTGTGTGATGCTGTACTTCCCTTAAACATTCTATAGCACTTGCTACTGTATTTGCCTTTCTTTTCATTACTTTTATCCCCATCTACCGGGATCCAGCCCCAGTGGGTCCAGGGGTCTTGAGGGATGAGTGGCATCAGCAAAGTACTGAGCTGAATCAATGTGTTGATGGAGCAGTCTCTCACTTTATTGTTGCTGGTTTACAGTTATATACCCAAAGAATATCCCCAGTACATCACATATCCTTCAAGGTTACGTTTTACTCTTGTCAGGTGCAGCTGTGTGGAGGCTTGAGGGAAACGCTAGGCTTGAAACTGTTTTTATTCCAGTGACCTCAACCACTATCTGTCTCATTCTGTTCTGAAAACCTTGTCTATAATTATTGTCTGACACTTGCTATTTTATACCTATAGGGAAAGTAAATGAGGGGTCAACTAAAAGCAGGTTGTGTTATGCCTGTACACTCTGGTTCTTTACGAGGAAAGGGAGCAATGAGACAGTCTAGCAGCACTGCTTTAGCAATAAAACCCTATTAACCTTATATAACCACTATAATGAATTCCTATGTCTACCCTATTCTAAAGCAATCTATGTCTCCAACTCTACTGGCTACAGTTATGAGCATTCCTAAGTCCCATCCCTCCTGGTCTCTTCAAGGAAAGGAGCCTCCACTATGGAGTGGTCGGGGGAGTGGGAGGTGGAAAGGTGACCCAAGTCTAGTGGTGGCTTTGCCATGACCCCCAGGATGAATTCTTTCTAACTGGAACTGACCTACTGAGATGAGCTAATGTTCCGAGCATGAACAGAACTCCCAAGAAAAATACCAGGAGGGGCCTTGCCCTGGGATGTCCCGATAAGGAAAATCCGCATTGCAGTTTCCTTCTCAGTCTCGTGACTTTGTCCTCTGAGCAAGGGGGCATCCTGACACCTCCCGGCACCCATCCTTTTGCTTCTTTCAAGCATTCTACTATTGAAAGAATTTGGATTTCTCTGCAAAGTAAAGGAAACAACCAAACATGGATATGACAGCCAAAAACTGTAGGTAAAAACTGTAGGCCCTGATCTGGCCTCTCTCATCTTCCTTGCCTGGAACTCTAGTTAAGCTGCATAAATTATTTCAAAATGCACATCAAATCGTCTGCCTCTGTGAAAAATAAATGACGAGAGGCAATAATTAAAGCAATCTGAGTAACTGAAAGTCTAAGAATAAAATATTAGAAATTTTTCATAATGAAAGAGAAACTTGACTGAGGGTAACAAAGGTCACAAACACAGGTGTGACTGGCTTTGAGAAAGACAAAATGTAAACCAGCATGGTAGCGATAACAATAACTAATGTTTATGGCACATTTAAATCAGAGGAAGATTCTTAAACTGCGGAAGAATCTGTGTTTCACAAGGGTGTGCTGCAAACCTTCCAAGTGAAGTAAAAACATTTGGCAAGAGTTTAGGATCAATAAGCCTAACATGCAGATGTAAGAAAACACTGCTTTTCCCTTGCAGGCTAAGACCATCTGAAACTATAAGGGAAGTTAGTAGCAAATTACAGTTTCATATGCTTATGGGAAGTTTTCAAGAAGAATATCTGGTTAACAGGAGGCATACCTGTGGAAGGGTATTTCCAACAACCGACCAAAAAAAGAAAAAGTTGTTCATTGGTTAAAGAACTTTACAGGGTTAAAATTATCACAGGGAACAGAATAACTCCTCTTAGTGGGGAAAGAGTTAATTGCTGATGTAGATATGTATGACTCATATCCACAGCAAGCTTTTTAATACAATTATATATTTCCTCTCAGGAGGATGGAAGTTGTTCTTGAGTATGTGTTACATACCTAATGGAGACCAGGGTATGTTATTGTTGTTGTTCAGTTGCTCAGTTGTGTCCGACTCTTTGTGACCCCATGGACTGCAGCAAGACAGGCTTCCCTGGTCTTCACAACCTCCCGGAGTTTACTCAAACTCATGTATATCGAGTTTGTGGTGCCACCCAATCATCTCATCCTCTGTTGACCCCTTCTCCTCCTGCCTTCAATCTTTCCTAGCATCAGGGTCTTTTCGAGTGAGTCGGCTCACCCCATCAGATGGCCAAAGTATCGGAGCTTCAGCTTCAGCATCAATCCTTCCAGTGAATATTCAGGGTTGATTTCCTTTAGGATTGACTGGCTTGATCTCCTTGTGGTAAAAGGAACTGTCAAGAGTCTTCTCCATCACCACAGTTCAAAGGCATCAATTCTTTGGCACTCAACCTTTTTATGGTCCAGCTCCCATATCCACACATGACTACTGGAAAAACCATAGCTTTGACTAGACAGATTTTGTAGGCAAAGTAATGGCTCTGCTTTTTAATATGCTGTCACATTTAACAACATTTTAATATGCTGTCTAAGTTTGTCATAGTTTTTCTTCCAAGGAGCAAGCATCTTTTAATTTCATGGTTGCAGTGATTTTGGAGCCCAAGAAAATAAAGTCTGTCATGTTTCCATTGTTTTCCCATCTATTTGGCATGAAGTGAGGGGACCAGATGCCACGATCTTAAGTTTTTTGAATGTTGAATTTTAAGATGGCTTTTTCACTTTCCTTTTTCATCTTCATCGAGCTTTTTAGTTCCTCCTCACTTTCTGCCATAAAGGTGGTGTCATTTGCGTATCTGAGGTTATTGGTATTTCTCCCCGCAATCTTGATTCCAGTTTGTGCTTCATCCAGCCCGGCATTTTGTATGATGTACTCTGTATATAAGTTAAATAAACAGGGTGACAGTATACAGACTTGACGTTCTCCTTTCCCAATTTTGACCAGGCTACGGGGAATGCATATACAACCTGTGTTTACTAAGTGCTAAGCATGGTTCTAAACACTTTGCAGGTATTCACCATCACCTTACAATGTACTGTTAGTATCTTGATTTTTAAAGTGAGGAAGCCTAGAGAAACTTTAAATAACCTGTATGGGTCTCAAGCTAGTAACTGTCATGGTCAGGATGGCATCCTGGTGCTCTTTTCCAGTAAAGCATCCTGTTACAGAAAAGCAAGGTGGTCTCATCTCAGCTCTTTATTCATTTAGTGACCTTAAGCAAGTCACCCAATTCTCCAAGCTCCATCTCTCTCTCTGTGGAATTGGCAGTACCTGTCCTACAGGCTGTGGGGAAGGAGGAGCACATGGAATGAGGAGGCAGACTTGTCTGTAAACTGCAACATCATCCTGAAATATTACTAGGAGGACCACGTTGGTCCCAAAGGGATATCTGGATGCATTCCAAAACCAAATAGCTCTGATTGTGGCGTTGCTCTACCTGATCACCATTCTTTTACCATGTTAGTACCTGTATATATAAACAGCAACATTGATACTACTAGGAAAAATATATTCCCACAAAAGGGAAACTATCCTATATTCTGTAAGTGACACCACATTATTTCAAATATCACAATGCCTTTTATTTATTTATTTTTGGCTGCACAGGGTTTTTGCTGCTGTGTGTCAGCTTTCTCTAGTCGTGGCGAGTGGGCTTCTCATAGTGAGGGCTTCTCTTATTGCAGAGCTCTAGGCTCATGCCGGCTCAGTAGTTGTGGCACACAGGCTTAGCTACCCAGTGGCATGTGGATTCTTTCCTGGTCAGGGATCTAACCCGTGTCTCCTGCATTGGCAGGTGGATTCTTTTTTTTTTAATTTATTAATATATGTTTGCCTTGCTGGGTCTTCATTGCTGCAAGTGGGCTTTCTCTAGTTGGGATGAGTGGGGACTACTCTCTAGTTGCAGTACTTGGGCTTCTCATTGCAATGGCTTCTCTTGTTATGCAGCGCAGGCTCTAGGCTCACATGGGCTCAGTAGTTGTGGCACAGGGGCTTAATTGCTCTGAGGTGTGTGGAATCTTCCCTCACTAGGGATTGAACCAATGTCCCCTTCGTTGGCAGTCAAGATTCTTAACTACTGGACCATCAGGGAAATCTCCACAATGCCTTTCTTACCCCACCTACCTCTAGAATACCCAGCCTCACCTTCCAGTCCTAAACAAGCAGTCATTCAGCCTTCTGGATTGAAAGCACCCCTCTGCACACATGGCTTTAAGGCTGGGCCTACCCAGGACCTATATTCTTCCCCTTTTCTTTGCCTTATCCTGGAAGAAATTATCTGACCTTTTAAAATGGTTTAATAAGTAGACTCAGTCACTCTCCAGGTAGCTTGTTGCCTTGAACTTCTATGGCTGGCTTCACACTTCCAGAACTGACTCACCTCTGGACTTGAACCTGTGGAGCAGAGGTGGCCTCAGATATTACTGCAGGGAAGTGGAAAGAAGGACCAGATAGTGAGAGAGGGGGTGGGAGTAAGAGAGGTGGGGAGGGAGTGATTGAGAGAGAGATCTCTGGACCTCTCCTCCAGAAGGGGGAAAAAAGTTCTCCTAGTGAGAACTTAGTGCTGACTTCAATTTCAATGACAGCAGGTAAACAAACACCCATGGTGATTTTCTAAACTGCAGCTAGGCCGTGAAAGTAACATTATGGGTTCGTTGGGAGGGTTGCTTTACAGCATTTGCCTGCGTTCCGCCCCCCACACTCCCCTTTCATCTCTTCTCTCTGCGGTGGTCCTCAACCGCATTTGACCTAAATGTCCTCATAAGCTTCTGAATTACTCGTGACTGAACGGAGAGATAGTTTGTTCCCCTGAGGATTTCTGAGGTTCACTCCAGCCGCTTGCCGAGGTAGGTGGTGTGCGGAGCGGACTGTTCCAGCCAGATTGACTGCCGGCTTGGGGCACCGCGGAACATTGCTTCCCTATTCAGTTTCCAATTTACAGTCAGAAGGTAAAAAGTACACTAATTAAATCCATATTAGGAGGAACCGCGGGGGCGGGATGAGGCGAGTGGGAAAGGAGGCCTCGCGGCTGCCTGTTGCCCAGCAACAAGGGCACTCCGCTAAGCTGTGGGGCTCAGCGCCTCAGGCCGCCGGGCTAGGGGTGATGGGACTAGCAAGCTGGGGCGCAGGCAGCTTGGGGAGGTGCGGACAGAAACCCCAGCAGAGACCCAAGGAACCCTCTTTTCCACCGTAGGGAACCAATAAGGCTCTTTTGGATATTGATCCTCAAGATCAACCCCCACCCCCACCCCCAGCTTTCCCCTCCCCACTCTTCATTAACCAACAAATGTCGAAGGAGGTGGCAAAGGAAAGCGAGCCAACCTTCCCAAAGCCGGCTGGCTAGAATTTATTTCCGACAGAAGCAAAGGCTTAGCCCCGCCTTCAGGCCCAACAGGGACACTGCTCAGGACAAGGTAGCGTCCCTGGGGCCAGCCCGGAAGGCCTGGTAGCTGGAGAAAGAACAGCGCCCTCTGCTGGCAGCATCCACAAGAGTGGAATTCACCCGGCTTCTCGTATTCACTGCCTCCCCCAACCCCCAAGTCTTAGCCTGTGGTGCCAATATCCAACACCTATGCTGAACTCGTTCTTGTCCTCTGAAGGAACAACGTGGTGTGGAAGAAAGATAAACTGGGGCAGGAAGAAGAAGGAGACAAATGGAAGGACCTGCTCAGTTGGGGCCCCACTTTGGTGGGCGGTCTCGATCTGGTAGAGACAAGAACTACAGCTTCCTATTTCCCCACGGCAAAAACCAGCCAAGAACCAAACTGCAGTTTAACCGGACAAGGGCAGACGCTGCTTCCCATGTCCATTTCTGAAATACACAATTTCCACTGGCCTTACGGACGAGGTTAAGTGTATTTCTAAGACTATCACAATGCGCGCTGAGTCGTGTGCACTCTGTGACCCCATGGACTGTAGCTGCCAAGCTCCTCTGTCCATGGGATTTTTCAGGAAAGAATACTGGAGTGGGAAGAATATCACAATAGGAGAAAGCAATGAACACTGTACAGGACAAAAGACAGAAATAAGTAGATGCCTCCAGAAGGCGTCTGCCAGCAAGCTGACCCGCGGGGCAGAGGACCTTGGAGCGGAGGCCCCGCCCACAGCGTTCAAAGCAGGAGAAGCAAAGCATAAGGTTAGAACCTGCAACCGCCTCAGCGGGAGCCCCGTATGCTTTTTATAAAAGGGCACAATGTGAGCATTGTTCTGTGCTCAATAGCGCGACTGTTTTAACTAATGCTTTTAGTATGAATACGACCATTTAAAATTCCCAACCAGTTGCACTTAGTGACAATATGCATCAGAAAACGAGCTCAGAAGCAGAGATTTCTCACTTAGAGGTCAGTTGGTTTTAGATACCATTATTGTTAAGGTGCCTGGCTTCCAAAAATACACTCAGTATTTGCATGAACAATGTTCTGGTCCCCAGCCTTTGCAGCTCCAAATACTAAGGCAGATTTTCACAAGTATATTGGAGAACATCGATTCTAGGTACACAGGGGTGATACACAGAGGGTGTGTGTGTCATTTGTTTCATTTCACTCTAGCCCTTAACCCCCCACTCCCACCTCCAGCCCAACCCCAAATTGGCATCTCCAGGACATAAGGCCCCAGCATAATAGGTCTCCAGATGCCCCATGACTCTTCCCCATTCAGCTTCCATCCTCCAAACTGCCCCTCAAGCCTGGTTGACCCCAGAGGGTCTTCCAAAGGAGAGGTGGATAAATTCAGTTTTGATAACACAACTGGATGAGGAAGACAGTTCTTTTTGGCCTCAGAATGAATTTCCCCAAATGTCCAAGTGTATTTGACACTCATCAGGGTTTTTAGGCAAAGCATCTGAATCCAGTTTTCATTTGGGGAAGTTCCCTGTGCCTTGAATCTTGAAGGGAGGCAGCCCTACCCACTTCCACTATACCACTGAGGTTAGGGGCTCAGGTAAAAACCAGCAAAAGAGACCTGAACTCAGCCAATCAGGTCTAGAGTTTTGTGGTAAAAATTCAGTCACCAGAAGAGTTAGGGACTACTGGTGACAGCACCTGCCTGGTCCCTCTTGTTTTCAAGCCTGTTTCTTCAGTCTTCCTAGGAATCCCCAGACCTAACTGATGTCCTCTGACAAATAGCTATTCTGCTCAGGAAGGTGTCTGAAATTTGCAAACAAGACCCTGCCTCCAAGCCAGACTCCAGGCATACTTCTCTTATCAATTTTTTTATTGAGGGAAAAGAAATGGCCATTTTGAATCTTAAGTTGAAGTGCTTCTCTGACTTGTCTCATCTCCCACCAACCAACCCTTACGGAAACTCTTTCTCATCACAGAAGGAGAGAATACTGCAGATTTTTAATTTCTCAGTTAACTACCAGATAATCCACAAGACTTGGGTAAGAGCACATGAGAACACTTGGAAGAAGTACCCCGGCAAAGCCGGGACTGGGTCTTCCCCACCCCAAGGTAAAAGCACCGAATAAATCAGCGTCATCCGGAATCACGTGGGTGAGAGGCAAGGGCAATCAATGCTCCCCACTCTCACCACCGGTAACTAGATGAGGGGATGGGGGAAGGGTGGTTTATCCGGAACTTTGGTCCCTGAGGGCCAGGCCGGCCTGGGAGGGGAGGGGTGATGGCCAAGGTCGTTCCTGACTGCGTCCAGTTGGTCCTGAATAAGGCGGACCCGCTCGTCCAAACTGCGCTGCTGGGCCAGGACGGCGGCCTTGCCGGCCAACAGGATTCGGTAGGCGCTCAGCTCCTCTGCGGGCAGTGCGCGGGCCAGCAACTCGTGTAGGGCCCGCTCCCGCCGCGCCACGTGCTGCTTCAGCTCCTTAGCATCTTCCTCCTGCCGCTGCAGGAGCCCCAGTCGCTGCAGCAGAGAGGCCTGGAGATGCAGGGCGAGGACGCTGTGAGCCAGGCCCTATACAGGCCCCTCACCGCCCGTCTCCCCACCCCCCTGAGCCGGAACAATTACCTGCTCTTCAGGGTCGCTGTCTGCACCCACCCGGGCCAGGGCGCGGTGCACGCGGGCCAGGCGACTGCCCAGCAACAGCAGGAGGCCAAGCACGCGCTCTAGGTCCGCCATGAACCGGCGGAACCGCTCCAGCTCGTGGGGTGCACAGGCCTGGCCGACAGAAGCCTCCAGAGCAGCTCCGCGCCTGGCCCAAGCCTGGGCCGCTTGCTGCAGCTGCTTCTGCTCGGTGTGAAGGTCCCTTAGAATCTTTTGGAGGAGGTCCGCCAGCTCTGCCTGCCGGGAGTGCGTAGGCACTTAAGTCTGGGGCCAGGCCCCTGACTCCTCAGACCAGACTCTGGGTTCTGGCCCCACTCAGCCACCAGTGGCCCCTTCCATACTCACTTTCTTGGCTTGGATGCTGTTATTTGGCTTTGGTGCACCCTGGTCACATGGTTGGTCAGGCACAACGTGGGTGGTAAGGTCTTCAGGCCTTGTCTCCTCCTGAGAAGTTGGCAGGTGCTGGGTGGAGTTAAGTAGATAGGACCTGGGGACAAAACCAGAGCTCCTTGGGTTGTCCTGCCCCAGAGAGCAGGGGCTTAAAGTCCTCTGAGTCCCTGATGCCCCTCACTCACCCTGCTTCAGAGTTACCAGCAGCCTCCTCTCTAGCCTCCGTACAGGCTGGTCTCATTGCAGCCCAGACCTCGGCTAAAGGAATCAGTCCATCTAGCAGGCCCAGGGATGACTCTGGGCTGGGACAGGAGGTGAGAGTGTCACTCTGAGAGGGATCCAATCTGGCCAGCTCCTGAACCAGCTCTTCGAGGCGTGGACTGGGCCATGTTGACCTGGGACCAGGCTCCCCAGGGCCCCAAGCCAGGGCACTGTGGTCAGGGGGCCCTGGAGTATCATTGTCTGGAGGTCCCAGGGTATCACCTGGGAAAGGTTTCAGAGGGTCAGTCTCTGAAGCTGTGGGGGGAACAGTGGTCAGCAGTCCAGTGGGGTCTAATGTAAGGATGTCACCATTTGCAGTTTCAGGGGGGCTACAGCATGTAGGCCTGGAAACATTCACAGAACCATTTAACCCCTGCCAACACTCATCTACCCCAGCAGTTCCTGGGTCCTCATGGGGGGGCTGCTCTGGGAGGATTATAGCTTGGTCACTCCTTTGACTCAAGCCAGCTCCGTACTCCTGGTCAGAGACATGGACACTGGAAGTGGAAGAGACACTAAATCAGAAAAAGTTCTGGCCAAGGGTCCCCCTCTCCCCCACCCCTTCCAACCACCCTCCTCCCCCCCTCCCACCTCCCAGCCTTCGGTCAAGAGAGAGTTCCTTGCTTCTCCAGCATTTTATAGATATGTGTAGGAAAGGTGTATCTCACCCTGCTTGAAAGTCTGAGGGAACTCACCAGGTTGGGAGCCCCAGGGGAGTATGGGAGTCTGCAGGTGATCTTGCTCTGACCAGGGGGGCTTCTTCCAGGAAAACTTCATCATCAGGAAGGGATGGGAGCTGAGCAGACACAATGCAGTTCTCTGAGCCCCTCTGCTCACAGTCAGAGGGGCTGCTCTGGGGGCCCTCTGCAGGACACACTTCTGCAGCTTCCTTCAGATTCAGGAACCTGGAGGCAAGAACCCCACACTGACCACGGTGACCAGGAAGGAAGATTCTGGTTCTACACCAGAGACATAGTGAGGTGTTGGGGGTGGGATTAGGGGGTGTGGTTTGCACCCTGCCTTGAGACATAAGGCTCAAACTGAGGGTGGGTGTAGGCCTTCTTTCTTGAGCAAGAGCCATGAAAGCTGCCTCCCCGAACTTTCAGTCCCCAGAGTGGGCCATGTCTCTCACCTGTTAAGTTTAGTCTGCAGCGGTGGTCTGGGGGTTTCTGCTCCTTGGGGAACAGCCTGGAAACGCAAGCAGTTGGGTGAAATGTTGCTCAAGTTTTCAGTCCTCCAGGTTCCCCCACCTATCTTCCATACCTGGGCAATGGGCACGACACCTCCTGGACTTCCCCAGGAGGCCAAGACTTCCCCAGAAGCGCTCCGATTCCGACTGGCAGGCCTGTAGGCATTGCCAAGCTTCAAGGACCGGGGTTTCGGGTCCTCTATGCTTGGGGGCTGGGTCGCAGGCAGCCATCTGATCTGGTGACCTTCGAACTCAGCCAGCGTCCTCTGCTGCTGTTCCTGAGGCTCCGGCCTGATGAAGCCAGAGCTGGAGCAGGCCTCTCCCGAGCACTGCCTCGCCAACCCAGTGCCCCTACCCAGGCGATCCAGTTTCCCTGGCTCTGAGAAGCACCACTTCTGCTGCTGGGTGGGAGTCCCCGAGCGCACCGGCTCTACTTCCCCGCCGGGGTGGCTGAGCGAGGCGGAGCGCGGGTGCTCTGCGGAGGGCCGCGCGGGGGCCGCGGGCCGTAGGCGGGAGGGCAGGCTCATGCGGAGCTCCTTGCGCTGGAAGGACGTCTCCCGGAGCACTCGCCGCTGCGCTCCCTGCAGCCGCTGGCGGTAGGCCGCCCGCAAGGCGGGCGGGCTGGGCGGCTCCGCGGCCCGCACCGCGGCCTCAGCCTCGGCCGCCAGCGCATACAGCAGCGGGGTGGTCTGGCGGCTGAGCGGTCCCGGGGTCCCCTTTTCGGGGGGACGAGGCCCACTGCGTGCAGCGGCCGCGGGCCGGAGCTGCGGGGAGGTGCGAAGCCCGGCGGCGGGGGCCGGGCCGCCCCACACCACGCGCGTGTAGTCCCAGTCCAGGTAGGTAAGTTGCTGGGTCGCCGACGAAGGCGACGGCGTGGGCGGCTCAGGAGGCTCAGGACCTCCTGAGGCGACGGAGAGAGAGCTGTAGGCCGAGTCGGTGGGCGCGGACAACCGCCGAGAGTCCAGGCTGCAAGTGGATGAGGCCGGGGAGGTGCGGTCACCTCTGGGACCCAGGGCCTGCATGGCTGCTCGGACGAGGGCGGAGGCTGGCCAGCTCTGTGAGGTCTGGAAAAGCATAGACGGCCTGGTAGCTGCGCTCCGAGTATGGGTTAGGACAGCCTGCTGGCCCCTCCAACACCGACATGCTTACATATCGCCTCCCTGGCCATGGGACCCATAGCCCTAACATCCCGCACCTCCCTAGTCTGGGATGGCAAAGGCCGGAGGACCAGGGGAGCACCTCTGGAGGTTGGGGGCCTTAGCTCAGGGTAAGGAAGTGGCGACTAGTCCATTCCCTACTGGGGCTCTTCTGGCCCAGCCTCTACCCTGGCACCTCCTGGAGCACTGAGAAGGTACCCATGCTCCTTCCCTCCCCAACCCTGTCCCACCCTGGCCGCTTCCTGGCTGCTTTGTTAACTTCTGTGGGTGAGCTTTCCCTCATAAACAACGGTCAGCAACAACGTGAGATCAGAGGGGAGCCAAGAAAGGAGGGGAGGAAAGACCCAGGTCAGGTGGTAGAGGCAGCTCCACAGCCTTCCTCTGGGCCAGTTATGTTCCAGGTGCTCTGAATAAATATTTATCTTGAACCTCACAACTGTTGCCTGCGTTTTACAGATGAGGACAGTGAGGTTCTGAACCAGGGAATGATTTGCCCAGAGGCACACAGCTAGTAAGAGGCAGAGCCCTGCCTGGAATCTGGGCTTGCCTCCAAGCTTACTGAAGCCAGAATCAATTTCCTAGAAGCAGACTCTGCTGAAAGCCACTTTATACACCCCCCTCTCCACCAACAAAGCTCAGACTCCTCTGTGGGAAACAATCTGTCCCTCCCCCACTTCAAAATACTGTCAGATCCCAGGATAATATGTTCCTTGCTTAGGAGACTCTGCCTTTTGTCTAGAAGTGACAGGCTCACCCCTTTGTGCCTCCTATAAGGCTCAGCTTAGAGGTTTTCTGGCCCTTTGGGATCCCTCTAGTGTCCTAGCTTCCCCCATTACAGCACTCTACACCTTGCATGGTGATTGTTCGTTTGCCTGTGATTCCCTCTCCCCATTCCCACCCATGAACTTCCTGAGGACAGGCCCTGCACTGACTCATCTCTGTACCCTCAGTGTCTGGCATGTAGTTGATGTGAAGTATTTGTTGAATGACAAGGAAAGGAGCAGCATTGCAGGGACTAGATGGGATGGGGGGTGGCTTTGGTGGAGAAGGTTGAGGGCTTCTTCGCTTCCACCTACTCTTCTCTACCTATTAGTCTTTTTGAAGAAGGGGACAGAATGGGTGAGACAGTTGCCTTCTCAGGGACACTGACCAGGTTACTCAGGTTATTGAGAAGAGCAGGCAAGCATAGCTTGGAACAGGAATGGCCAGAAATCAATACCTTCCCAGTGCCAGGAGGGGGAGCAAGGGAAGGAGCTGGGCGAGTGTACCTGGATCAGGGGTGAAAGTAGCTTTGAGTGTGGGAACTAAGGGTTCAGTGTGGGCTATAGGGACTTTTGTGTGTGTGGTTGGATGGTGGGGAGGAAGCAGGTTTGCCTTCCCTGAGCTGCTTGGTTGGGACTGCAGAGGATGGTGGCCCATAGCTGAGCGGAAATAAAATACTGACTTTGGTGAGCCTCCTAGACACATTTTGGAGCTGAGGATCACCCTCTACCCTCTACCCCATTCCCTGAGACCCCAGATTCTACAGATTGCTGGCTAGGGCAGGTAGAGAGGTTAGTGGTGGGAGGATACAGTGTTTCCTTAAAGGGAGAAGCAGTACTTCCAACATTCCCAGGAAGGACTCTCAGCTTGTCTGGTACCAGAACCTCTTGACTTCACCCACCTGGAGGCATCATTGTGCCTACTAAAGCCAGCCCTGAAGGCTGGTCCTCACACTCAGGCTTGGGGACCACTTTTGCAAAGTAGTTTATACTCTGTATTTCAAAAAGAAAAGAAGCTACTCTGAGTAGCAGCTCCTGGGAAGACTTACCTCTTCTAGGGAACCCCTCCAGCCACCCAGACACTGGCCCCCTCTCCTGCTATCCATCTGAGCCCAACTAGGGAGAACTGTTTATCCTGGCTCATGCCACCCAGGCCTACCCATGTTGACTTTCACTCCATCTACAGGCATGGGTAACTGTTTAAATACAAAGATGTCTCCTCAAAAAAGGCCTCGAAAATTCTTCTTTGTGAGTTACTGAATGACAAAGGGTTCTGAGTGTGCCCAATAAAAACAGCTCAAATGGATAATAAAAATGTATATTTTCTTATTGATCTTAACTTGTGCTGAGAATGCTTTTTCAGTGGTAACCTGAGCACCCAATATCCATGCAAGATAGCTAGTTTCCTTCCTCCAGCTCCTTTAATGTGTTTTGGGGCCTCAGCCCAAAGAGCAGATAGTTTTTGTCTGGCTACAGGGAGTCTCTTGCAGTCCAACCAGCCCCTATGGGTGGGAGTGGCCACACCCCACAAGCCCTAGCATCAGCACTAATGTCAGCTGTGAGCTGGGCCGCAGACCCAATGCCTGCATTGAATGTAAGTCAAAACTAAAGCTTTCTCAAGCCCCATCAGCCCAGGGGAAGCAGCATGGAATCCCTGCTGGGAAAACTGCTAGATTAGTTAGGATCATATGGTATTGGTGTCATTTGCAATAAACATCACCTGAATCAAAGAGCAAGGGAGGAAAAGGAGACAAGGATGACTTCAACGTTCAGAGCTAGGAGCTGAGGAGGTGGAGGTGTCGGTCTTGGGGAATGAGGAAGCTGAGATGAGGACTGGCCAAGGGTTCCAGGCCGGGTCTGGGGGCTGTGGACTTTGCAGTGTTTGTGGCAAGTCTGGTGAGCAGTTGAGTAGCTTGAGATGTGGGTCTGGACCTCAGCATAGAGGTTGGACCAGGCAAGCAGACAGACCCAGGTTTTTAGTTAGAGGTTCTTGGGGGAAACGGATGAAGACTGCTTCCAGTGACTAAAGTCACACAAAGGCAACAGAAACAGATCCAGGTAAAGTGACCAGAAAGACAACCTCAAATGATCAATAAGGATCAGGAATTAAATCATATCTGGGATGGTCTTTCTCAGTGGTAGGCTCACTGTAGGGTGTTGCCTCCATGTCACACAGACTGAGTTTCTAGGTCCTGGGCCAGTCTTGAATCCCAGCTCTCCAGACACCGTCTGGAAGAGCAGGCATTTGGGGGAAGTTCCATGGCTCTCCCAGCCCCGTCGGCTCCCCATTCTCCAAGCCTGTCCTCCCCACAACGCACCCTGCACCCTGCGAAGCATCTGCTCTCCACTGCGGCCGCCCACCCGTAGAGTCTCCATAGGCGTTCGCTCCATGCCGCGGGCAGGAAACAAGAGATGCTGGGACACATAGGGAAAGGAGGCTTCGATCGAGGTCGGACCACATACCTGGGGCTTCAAGCTGAGTTGAGGTGCGTCAGGGAGGCAAGAAGCACAGGCCTGGTGGCCACAGGGGGCGACAAAGTCACGCGGTACGGCAGGAGAGCGACGCCTCGCGGACACTGGCAGAGTGGAGGGCCCCCGGGCGGCGCATTTCTCGGCCTTTCCTGTTGGGTTCACCGTCGGGGAAGGAGGGCTCAAAACGCGCGCAAGGGAACATGCTATCCTGGACGCGAGAGCGGGGGTGGGAAGGCTGGATTCCCTAGCGGCTCCGCTGCCGAAGGGCGTGAGCTGGGGGTCGGGTGCGGTGAGACCCCACTGCGTGTTCGTCAACCCCCAGCGTGCTCCCCCAGCAGTTCCCGCCGCTACCGGTTCTGCGCCCACCACCCCTCTGCAGGAGTGGGGGACAGGGGCGCAGAAGCCCGACCCGACTCGCGCAGACCAGACGTGGTGTGGAGCCCAACACCTCCAGACCAAACGACGCACCGGCTGCTCTGCAGCGGCTCAATCACTCCCACCCGCACCTGGCGGCGGGGCTCGCCCTACCGCCCCGAGGAATAGCGATTCCGCCGCCTGGCCCCCGGCCTCGCCGCGTACCTGAGCTCCAACCCAAGACGCGCCCCTGGACTGCGGCCGCGCGGTGACATCAGAGCCCCGGGCTGTGGCTCCCGACCCCACCTCCAGGCTCCAGCCGCCGCGGGGGAGGCGCCAAATCCGACTCCCGGGGGCGGGAGCGCGGAGCGGCCGCGCTGCCCCGGGAGCCGACCGCCCCTTCCTAACGTCCGCTTGTAGGACGCTAGGTTGGACGCTTGTTACCCCGCCGAGCACGGACCTCTTGCTACGGCTGGAGAAGCGGGAAAGTAGAGCTAAGCCTCCCAGGGCGCTCGCTCCCCCACCTCCACGCGGTGTGTTCTCACGGCCCGCAGTGCTCAGCTGGAGTCCCACGGATTCAAACCACCCCCTCAGTGGGGAAGCCCAGGCCATGTTCCAAGAGCTCCAGACGGCCACCTCATTCCAGTTTGGCCAAGTAAACAGACCTGCCACTGTCCCTGTCCAGCTCTGAGTACAGTTCGGATGCTAATGCATCCTCCCTTGACCAGCTCTCCCATTTCCAGAACTCATGCAGCTCTCTGATTCCCACTATGGGCTCTTTTCTTCCCTCTTTGCCCCTTTTCATTTCTCTCATATCTCGCATAGTCTGGGCCCTCTGGCTGGCCACCTGAAAAGGGGGAAGGGAAGCTGGGGCGCTGCTGACTTGTGTATTCACTCGGTCTCTTCTCAGTGGTGCTGGACCATGCATGTCCCCTGTGGCCTGAATAGGGTTTACTCCAGCCATAGAATCTGGCGGTTTTCACCTTCAGGGGTCTCAAGTCTCGAAAGAATGATCTGAATTCATCAGCCACTGTACACTGGTCACCGCTCTGTCCTCAGCCTTCACTGCCCCCACTTTCCAAACCTGTATGTTATGAATACTAGCTCTACCAAGATATGCTCCATCCCTGGAAGGGGCTTGGGGCCTTTTTGCTGAACCCAGTCAGTGCTTGGTCTTTATATTATTATTGTAGCTTCCCTCACTGTCCCACAGAATCAGCATGCCAGAGGGGCAAAGACCATATCCCCATATCTTGGCATCCTCAGCTGACAAGGTTTGTTGGTGATAATAATCAGAAGCCAGAACTCAGACTAGGGGTCAAGGCTACCACCTTCTAAGGGGAATAAGAGCCTGGGGAACTTGGACTGCTTGGGTCTTCTAGGGGATGGAGGCAGTAGGCACCTGAGCCTGGCTTCTAATTGGGACACTCCAGGCACTGATTTTTCTTCAAATCAGTGGAGAGTCAGTGGAGCTCAGCTCCCAGCTGGAGCTCTGGACTCAATGGCTCAGAACTTCTTGGTTTTGAACACCTGCCCTTTTAACACCAACTCTGATCCACATGGTTGGTCAGAGCAGTATCACAACAGAGGAAACAAAACCCAGCAACCAAAAGTCAGTTCAAAACTGTTCAAGATTTTAATTTATATATATATACATACATACATACATATATATATGTATACATATATATACATATATCTATATCTATATCTATATCTCTCTCTATATATATATCTCATATGAAACTACAAGTCCCTGGTAGCTCAGACAATAAAGAATCTGCCTGTAATGCAGGAGATGCAGGTGATACGAGTATGATCCCTGGGTCAGGAAGATCCCCTGGAGGAGGAAATGGCATCCCATTCCAGTATTCTTGCCTGAGAAATCCCATGGACAGAGGAGCCTGGAGGACTATTATTTATTTGGCTGCACCAAGTCTTAGTTGGGATCTTTGATCTTCATTGTGACATGCGGGATCTTTTTATTAATAGTTGCAGCATGTGAGCTCTAGTTCCCTAAGCAGGGATCGAACCCAGGCCCCCTGAATTGTGAGCATGGAGTCTTAACCATTGGGCCATCAGGGAAGTTCCTTAATTTATACATTTTTTAAAAAAGTATATTTCTTGACAACTATGAAGTGGACACAGCATCCATAGTCATTCTTGATAATCCTCTTCTCTTTCCCCTTATTTCTCTTGCATACACTATAGAAACTCTCTGCCTACATTCCCCAAAAGAAATCCCATCCACCCACTTCTCTGCTTGCCTCTTCTTCTCTTCTGCAAAAGAGAAAGCAGCCCCTGACATCTGGAAGTTGGCCCGGGACTATCAGCTAGATTATAGGACTTGATGTGACAGTCACAAACAAGGCCATGGAGTTCTCCTGTTGCACATAAACAATTTCATAGGACATCAACATAAGACAAGACCCTCTGTAACCATGATGGGTCAAGATAAAAACAAGACTATTCTGTAATCATATCTGAACATAGACAAACCAGAATATTGTCCAAGTCAAAAAAATGACCAAAAGGTCTTTCTGTCCTGGATAATATGCGTGACTGCTGCTTCCTTACCAATTGTGGCTTTAGCTTTGCTTTAGTCATTCTTCTTTCTAATAAGATTGTAAGGTAGCTAATCATAGAATTACTCTTGCTTCCTGAAGCATCAAACACTGAGAAAAGTCCTACTTCTTTAACTCTCTCCAAAATCACTAAATCCTTTAAGTCCTTTCTAATGCCCTCTTATCAAGATGCTTCATGGTTCCCCTCACTGTAACAACTAATACACTCCATGTTTTCGACTGCAGATGTGTCCCACATGATCTTTGACTGGAGGGCATCTCTTTAGCACAAAAGCCCAAAAAAGTCTTAGAGGGGAAGAAGGGGAAGAAACTACAACTGAGTTGGAGTCTCCCTTAGTGGCAGTGGTTAGAGAGCAGGGGGCCATGGAGAAGATGGACACATGCCCATATTCATCATGTTTTTCTACTACATAAAAAGACATGCTTGTGCCCCTCAGTATCTCAACACTTTTCCAGGCCTGGGAAAGTACATCTGACCCCATGTGAATCAGCCAAGGACCACCCAACCCAGCCCTTCCTCAGTTACCCAGGGAAAATAATTGTAAATGGGTAAGCCACTAAGTTTAGGGATACTCTGTTAAATAGTAATAGATAACTGTAACAGGGTGTGCAAAATTTCAAATTTGGTTAATCTTCTCAAATTTCTTACAAAGAGGTTGTACCAGTTTGTATCCCCATTAATGAGAGTCCATTTTCCACATCCTCACTAACATAGTACATTATCAGACTTTTGATCTCTGAAACCTGAAAGGTGAAAATGTTTTTTTTATATATAATTGCATATCATTTTATACATTTTAAGGCTACTCATATTCACTTCTATGATCTGTCAACTTCCCTTGCCCATGTTTCTATTGGATTATAGGTCTTTTTCTTACTGACTTATAAGATCTGTTTATATATCAAGGTAATTTACTTTTTTTTTTTATGTGTGGCAAATATTTTCCCAAGTTTGTGTCTTCTGACTTTGTGGTGAGAGTGGATTTATAACCCATGGTTAAGGCAAAAAAAAAAAAAAAATTTTTTTTTTTCTTGTAGATAGCAACTACAGAGATATTTTAGTAATTCAGAGACCATCATGTATTGGTTCAAATACACTAAAGGCCAGAAACCTTTCAATGAATTATGTTGTCTATTTCTGGAAATCCAACAAAGCATGAATCACTGTTTTTACACAAGTGTCTACTTAAATTGTAAGTGTTCCCTTAGAGTAAGTTTGTTTGCTTTTTAATTGTGCACTGAAACCACCACACTTGTCCAAAGATAGGGCTTTATAGGAAGTCAGCCACAAGAAAAATTCAGGGAGAATGGAACCCCCCCGCACCCCCAACATGAGGGTGTCTGGCAGGAAGGCCTTTGGGCGAGGCTGTGTAGGGACTGGTTGTCCCAGCAATTCAATCAGTTTCCTTTCAGATCAGCAGTTCTGGGAAAGAATGCTGGTCTGTCACATTCCTACTGAGTACACGTATATCACCTTTTCCCTACAGATGCTGGGTGACTCCTCAGCCTCTGTTTGCTTTGGCCAGGATAACTCAGCTTTTGTTAACTCCTCTAGCCTGGTTTCCAAACCCCAGACCTGGGACCATTCCATCTTCCTCGCCTGCCCTCATTGTTACCCACACATCCCTGGCCAAGAGAGATTAAAGGAGATAGCTGGATACAGGCCTCTTTCCTCTTCTACCAACTCCAATGGTCCTAAGACAGATAAGTGGTGGTCATGTGAGCTTTTGTACTTTTGCTTTGCTGGCCTCCCAGGATCTAGATGAAAAAATTCTCTAACATGTCATTTTGGTTCTCAAGAATAGAAATTAACTCAAGATTCTGAACCAGACCCCCAATAGCATCCCCAGGGAGGGCAAAAGCAGACTCAGGTCCAGGAGTGGCCCTGTGTTCAGCTCCTAACAAAGAGGTGAAATGCTCTACAAAGGCCCCTCTTCTAAAAGTACCTTCTAATTGAGCTAAATCCGCCAGGTCTCTGGCGTCATCAGGAGTCATCTGATAAGCATTTTCAGTGAGAGGATGTTCACTTGGGCCTTGGGCTGCACACGGAAGCCTTGGTACAGGATTGGGTCACAGCATGCCACGTGCACATAGAATGGCTTCTGGTCACTAGCTCTGGAAGCAGATAATGAATGTCCTTAACATTCACCAAGAAACTCATGCTGATCTTAACTGATGTGTCTGGTCAGTTGCTCACAAGGAGAAGACTTTGTTTTAAAACCTGAGAATGTGTATCTAACATCCATCATGGTGTATAAGTTTTGGGGACCCTGCCGGGAGTCAGTGTGACAGCACACACACACACACACACAGACACAGACACACACACACACACAGACACACACACAGTTTAGTTGGCAGCTTTTTGTACTCCAAGGGAAGCATCAAGAGAAGTTTAAAAAAAGAGGACAACAAAATTCTCCAACACAGCTCTAATAAGTAGAACATTCTCTGAAGCCCTGCCTGGTTTGTGTAGAGATGCAAGTGTCTACACTTATATTTAACTACTTCAGGGTGGGTGACAGCCTAGAAATCAGTTCTGCAGACACCCCAGCCACAAGGTCTTCCCACAAGGTCATGCTGCCTACTAGTCTGCTGCTGTGCTACAACAAAAAAAAAATAAAATACCTCAATTTAAAAAAATAAATAAGGAGGACAGAGAGTTATCCTCCAATTCACTGTATCCTGGGTATACAAAAACCAGCAGTGAGAGAGCAAGCATGAGTCCATAGCCTGGCAGACCTAAGTGAATGCCAGTCTGTCCCTGGAGATACCCCAACCTTCCTGAACAATTCATTTCCTCATCTGCAAAATGGATATGACTACACATTTGCCAGGTAAAGATTAAATGAGATTTCATCAAATCTGCTCAACATGGGCTCACAGGAGGCCATCAACAAGTGGCGTTAGTTATCATTATTGCTCCTCACTTCAGCTTCTCCTGTACGGAAGGCAATACTGACTAAATCCCAGCCTCAATTTGATTTCTGAGGATTGGTTTATATACCAGAGGTCTCCCATGAATGTTGTTTCCCTCCTAAGCTTCGCTTATTACTCCCTCAAACACGGCTGTGGGGGACATCTGAACACTTCCTTCCCAGGGGCACCCATATTGTGTGGGTCTTGGGGAGACAGAGCCCCTTCTCCCATTTTGAAAGACAGCTTGCCACAGTGCAGACCTTGAGACCTGGACTTCACCAATGTGATGCTCCTGCCAGGGACTGGACCTCTCATGTAGGGGACATGGAGATGAAGGGACAGGAGAGAGTTCACTAGGAATTGGGCGGTGTGATGTGGTGGTGGTCCTAACCTGTCTCCTGCTCTTGCTGTCCAGCCTCCTTTGGCTCCTGTCTATTTTCATTGCCTGGTCCTCCTGCCTTTTAGTCAGTTCTATGGGCCACAACTCCTCCTTCCGATGCATTCCTTTTTGGAATTGTAGGAGCTGGCTGCTGTTGCTGAATCTAAGAAATTTCGGAAATAGAGCCAAGACACCTTTTAATACTGGGATGCCAATGTTAGGCTGGAGGAAAATCTGGCCTGATTTGGGTGTTCAGAGTTATTCTATCCCTGGAAGAAGCAACCACTAGGCATGAAGCGAGAAAGTTCTCCCACAGCTACCCTGGGGCTAAGGGGATGTGGTCCCTGCCCTTTGATGTGGCTGGAGATCCTCTAACAAGGCTTACACAAGCTCAAAACTAGCAACTCAGGAAACAGGATAAAGCAGCGCAGGAGAAATACAAGGCAGGCAAGTTCCTGGTTCAAAGTCACAAACATTTGCTATGAAAATGAAAACAAGATTTCCCTTGATAAACATAAAATCAAAGACAAGAAAGTTTGGAGATTGGCTCCTTTTTCCTATTCTTGCACTGAAGAGGGTGGCCCAGATTCAACCTGTTCTTTTTTTTTTTTTTTTTAAAGCAAGGACCAAAAGACTAAGCAAATGTCAGGCCAAGGTGGGCCTGCCTGGAGACCTAGAAGCATAGGCTTCCATCCCATAGCTGCCGCCCACCCACAGAGGGTTGGGCACATGCTGAAGTTTCTTTTTTTTTTTTCCCTCTCCTACTAGCAAATGTCCTTAGGAAAGATCTAACGTGAGCTGAGTTACACAACCCCTGAGCCAAGAACCACCTCCTCGGGGAACCATCCTTGCTATCTCTAGGGAGGGTTCATTGTTCCCTACTGCACCTAACATTACATTGTAGAATATACACACATTCTCATTTACTTGTGTGTCTGTCCCATTACACAGACTGTGAACTCTTGAAGGAAAGGAAGTACCAGGCTGAGCCTGGAAGTACCAGGCTCAGAACTATCATCAGTGATTGTTGAATGAATGCAAGCGGGAGACCCAGGTGAGCAGCTGGGTGATTCTTCCATTTTCTGAATTCACAACTGGTAGCAACAGCCTCAGGATGGCCTTGGTCCCCAGCACTCAGCGATAAGCCTGTGTGTACACACTTTAAAGTTTACCTACAATTCGTTTCACTTTCTCCTGTTGGTGGTTTTAACAAAAAGATGTCATTTAATATACTGTAAGGAGCTATGTTCTTTTCAGAGTACACTGCTTCTGTCACTCACTTGGGCACCGCAGATAGAGCTCCCAGACGGGAGCTGCTGCTATGGATGGAACCAAGGATTTCTGAGTTCATTTGGGTTTTCCAATCCTCTGCATTGGTTCTTAGAAGTAGATTAATATCTTTTTTTAGTGATGGCAATAGGTCCTAGTTCACATTTAGTCTATGAACAACGGTTCTTTTTGAAAAATGCAGCAAGTGCCTGAAAAGTATTCAAAATAAAGCCAGACTGCAAACTGCTGGTTTTCCTGGAACAGTGAATGTTTTATCTAAATTAGATTTACCTTAGCATGCTTAACATCTTTCAATTCAACAATAAAAAGACAAAGAATCCAATTTTTTAGTGGGCAAAGGACTCAAAAAGACATATCTCCCATGAAGATACACAAATAGCCAATAAGCACATGAACAGATGCTCAACATCAAATGCAAATCAAAACCACAAGATACCACTTTACATCCACAGGAATGGCTATAATCAGAAAGACAGATGTTAAGTGTTGGCAAGGATGTAGATAAGTCAGAATCTTCGTGCACTGCTGTTGGGAATGTAATATGGTACAGCTGCTTTGGACACAATTTGACAGTTCATAAAACAATTAAGCATAGTCACCATATGAGCCAGAAATTCCACTCTTAGTATATAACCAAGAGAATTTAAAAGATATGTTGCATGCAAAAACACATATCTGAACATGTAGCTGTTTATAGCAGCATTATTCATAATAGCCAGTAACTAGAAACAACACACATGGCCATCAATAGAGGAACGGATTAACCAAACGCCGTATATCTATAACATGGCATAGTATGCAGCCATAAAAAGAAATTAAGTACTGACGCTTGTTACAACAATCAGAAACCTTGAAAACATTCTGCTAAAAAGAGGAAACCATACAAAAGACCATGTACTGTATGATTCTACTTAAATGAAATGTCTAGAAGAGGCAAATCCATAGAGACAGAAAACAGATTGCTGACTGCTAGAGGCTGGAAGGTGTGGGCATGGGGAGTATTAATTGGTATGAACTTCTGTTTTGAAACTATGGAAATGTTCTGGAATTAGAGATTGGTGGTAGATACACCACCTTGTGAGTATACTAAAAATGGCTAAAGTGTATGATTTAACATGGTGAATTTTATGGTATGTGAACTTTTCTCTCTGTATGTGTATGTGTTACAGATGCACACATATATTCATAGAATTAACAACAGTTGCGGACATTGGTCCATTCTTGCCCAAGGTCTTCATACATAAGCAACAAATGGTCTCTAAGGGCTGTAACCACTCTGATACTTTAAGTGTGTGTCTAAACCCCAAAAGAAAACTCATGTATTCTTGTACTACTTTACCCATTATCTCAGAGCACCATTTTCCCACAGACCTAAAAGCATGCATGCCAGGAGATCTCAGGTTTATCTGTGGGCCACACATCTCAATATTCACATGCATGGAGGTCACATGACTTTTAAGTTACTATTGAGGGGACTTCCCTGAAAGCTTTCAATGTATTAACTTAATCCACACAACAACTCTGTGAAATAGGTACTATTTTTTGCCCATTTTACAAATGAAGAAGCTGGGTTCAGAGAGGTTAACTCACGTGCCTTAAATTATAGCCAGGATACTTGCAGAACTCATGACTTTAGTTGCTCCACTATATTCCCTGGGGGCATCTCTACCTTTCTCTCTCTAGTATAATCTGATGAGCAGCAATAAACCAAGTACTACTCTGCTGTGGATTCTCCTTTTATCTCATCTGCCTATAGTTTTGATGAAGGAGGAGCTGGATAACATTAACCCATGGACCCTTCAGTTGCAGGAAGTTCTCAGCATGTGACATCATCTCAGAAAATCCCTGAGATTAATTAATTTCCACAACCCTTCTTTAGCCTTTTACAAATATTTCACAGACTGGTACTGGTCAAGGGCATGAACACAATGAAAACCTATGATTCTGATTACTTTCTTCTCCTATCTTGCAATGATTTGCAAAGTTTGCAGTGCAAATTTTCCTGGCAAATGATGCAATGGAAGCTAGGCCTATTCACCTTTATTTGGACTTTAATAAATTGTTGAGCATGTTTTCCCCATTTCTATAGGTACAACTGAACTCAGTTCTTCTTATATTGAACTCAGTTTTACTACATCTAGACACAACTTCAGATAATTTACTAGCAGGTAGTCAAAATTAGTCCTGCTAGTCAATACTATCTAACGAAGTACTTTTTTTTATTAAATATGGTTTAGAGTCCAAATATTGGGTATTCTCCTGTTTTAGACAGTTTTCTGCACCCAAAACTGATTGGACAAGGATTCAGTGGTGAAGTTTATGGAAGCCATCAAATAGAGAACATGTGGAAAGTTATTTTCAGATCACAAAGGGAATTCCCAATAGACTTTCCTACTCACTTTCTCTAAGCAGAGGCTTGTACAAGGACTTTACATGTTGCTTAAAGATCTACCCTCTTGATTTGAAGAGCTGAGGATACAAACTTGTCTCTAGTTCCTCCCACTGACATTAGAAGTGATTATTAAATATACCCATGGGGCAAAGAAACAGGTGAAGAGAGCATAGCAGAAGTGTGAACAAAGTTTTGGACTGAAAATTGTCTAGAAGAGTGAACAGAGCTAATTAAAAAGGAAATCTAAACCTGTGGGGAGTGGGAATGTCAGTGAGAAGCTAGGTGAGACATTGAACAGAATCCTGGGAAGCTCAGGAAATGATGCCACATGCCATGGAAGGCAGCAGTACCAGCTACAACTAAGTGGATGTTGCCCAAATCTGTAGATGGAACAGTCGGACCCAGTGTATACTCCCCATTCCAAGCAGAGAGAGGACCACTCACTCCTTATCCAACCCAGCAGGAGACTTTCACTTAGTGAAAGTCGCTCAGTCATGTCTGACTCTTTGTGATCCCATGGACTATGCAGTCCATGGAATTCTCTAGGTCAGAATACCGGAGTGGGTAGCCTTTCCCTTCTCCAAGGTATCTTCCCAACCCAGGGATCGAACCCAGGTCTCCTGCATTGCAGGAGTACTCTTTACCATCTGAGCCACAAGGGAAGCCCAAGAATACTGGAGTGCGTAGCCTATCCCTTATCCAGGGGATCTTCAAGACCCAGGGTCTCCTGCATTTCAGGCAGATTCTTTACCAACTGAGCTATGATGGAAGCCCTGACTCTATGTAAGAGTTGAATCAAAACAGTTCCAGACAGAAGAGTTAAAGAGGCGTAGTGGAGGCTGGGGGAAGAGATGCAGTCAGTATTGTAATAAAAAGGGATTAGGTAAAAGTTTACTGCCTCTCGCATTGCTGGGTTCTAAGACTACCAGCAGCTAAGCATACATCTTTGCCCATCTTCCTCCCACCAGAAGGATGGATAAAGTTTTGCTCAGAAACTTAAAGAAACAGAGGAGCCTCAAACTAAAGAGCCCATAAATTAACACCTCACCCTCCCATGCAGAGCTTCCAACAGCTTTCTAGAGCCTTATACTTACAAATGGACAAAAGACATTTGAGGAAAGCCTCCAATGTGAAAGGCACAACCCGAACAAACAGAAAGAAAACTGAAGAAACAAAGGAAGAAGAAAACAAACAGAAGAATGAAAAAATTATAATGAAGAGGCAGCTCACATAGATGGGAATATAAAGCCAAGGATTAGGATAAGTTTTACTTCCTCATTTCACCGTAAGAACCTAAGTTTCTTTTAGTAGACGACTGCCAGCCTACAAACTCAGAGAGATAGGCCAAGTAACAAATGGAGGTCACAAAAGTAAATTCCAAGTTTCTTCTCATCTTTGCATGCCCATCTCCACTGCCATATTCCAAGTCGCATCATCTCTCACCTGGACCATGACAATAGCCCCCTAAAGCCCAAATTCTCCCTGCTTCAGACTCCTCTCTGTCAAACAACTCTACATAGAATACTGGTACAATCTTTGAAAACCAATGAATTTGACCCTTTCAGGCCCCCAGTGAAACACTCTCAAGGGCTTCCTGTTGAATGAGATACATAAGTCTAATCCCCTTGCACTGGTCAGCAAAGTCTTGTATCATCTGGTCTGTCCGCTTCTTCAGTCTCATCTCCTCCCACTCCACTTGCCTTCTACCCATTCTTTCTCCTTTCCCACTTGCCAATCACACCCAGTTCCCTCTGTTCTTGGAACATAAGTTTCTTCTCACATCCATTTGTTCTGCCTAGAAGTTCCTGCATATCTCTGCTTGTGTTGTTTAATTGTTTATTGTCTCTTTCTCATGTAATAGACACTATGAGATCAAGAGCCATGATTATCTTGTTTACCACTCACATCAGCATCTAGAATAGTCTTTTACATATAGGGTGTACCCAGTAAATATTTATTGAATAAGTAAAATTGTAGTTTAAAAGTCTCCAAGTTTCTCAGACTTGTGGACACAGCGGAGGAAGAAGGTGGGACAAATTGAGAGAGTAGCTTTGACATATATACACTGCTGCTGCTGTTGCTGCTGAGTCACTTCAGTCGTGTCCGACTCTGTGCGACCCCACAGCCGGCAGCCCACCAGGCTCCTCTGTCCCTGGGATTCTCCCGGCAAGAATACTGGAGTGGGTTGCCATTTCCTTCTCTAATGCATGCATGCATGCAAAGTTGCTTCAGTCGTGTCCGACTCTGTGAGACCCTATGGACAGCAGCCCACCAGGCTCCTCTAACCACGGGATTCTGAAGGCAAGAATACTGGAGCAGGTTGCCATTTCCTTCTCCACATCTATACACTACGACGTGTAAAATATAGTTAGTGGGAAGCAGCCATATAGCACAGGGAATTCAGCTTGGTGCTCTGTGATGACCTAGATGGGTGGGATGGGGTGGAAGGGAGGCTTAAGAGGGAGGGAATATATGCTTCCTTATAGCTGATTTCCTGATGGCTCAGATGATAAAACATCAGCCTGCAGTGCAGGAGACTGGGGTTCAATCCCTGGTCTGGGAAGATCCCCTGGAAAAGAGAACAGCTACCCACTCCAGTATCCTGGACTGCAGAATTCCATGGATTGTGTAGTCCATGGGATCCACAAAGAGTTGTACACGACTGAGTGATCTTCCCTCACTTTCTGGGAAGATCTCTCATGCTAAGCCTGAGTGCCTGTGCTATTGCGCCTGGGAGCCAAAACAGCTAAGCCCACAAGCTGCAACCACTGAAGCCCAGTGCCCTAGAGATCCTGCTCCACAACAGGAGAAGCCACCACAATGAGAAGCGTGCACACCACAACTAGGGAGTAGCCCTTGCTCACCGAAAGTAGAGAAAAGCCTGCACAGCAATGAAGATCCAGTATAACCAAAGATAAAGAAATATTTTAACAAACTCCCTAGATAGTGGGTATAGAAGTATAGAAGAACATACCTCACGGGATAATAAAGGCCATCTGTGACCAACCCACAGCTATGGATAACATTCTCAACAATGCAAATTAAAACCAAAGAGAGGTATCATCTCACATCTGTCAGAATGGCTAGCATCAAAAAGAACACAAATGAGAAATATTGGTGAGGATATAGAGAAAAGAGGACTCTCATACACCATTGGTGGGAATGTAAATGGGTGCAGCTACTGTGGAAAAGAGTATGAAGTTTTACAAAAACACTAAACATTAAACTACCATGCTAGTCAGTTCAGTCATGTCTGACTGTTTGTGACCCTATGAACAGTAGCCTGCCAGGCTCCTCTGTCCATAGTAGACTCCAGGCTAGAATACTGGAGTGGGTTACTATGCCCTCCTCCAGGAGATCCTCCTGGCCCACGGATCCAACTGGCGTCTGCTGTGGCTTCTGCACTGTAGGCAGATTCTTTACTGCTGAGCAACCGGGGAAGCCCCAAACTACAATATGACCCAGTTATGCTGCTCCTAGGTATATATCTACAAGAAACAAAAGCACTAATTTGAAACAATACATGTGCCCCGATGTTCACAGCAGCATTATTTATAGTTGCCAAGATATGGAAGGAAACTAAGTGACCATCAACAGATGAATAGATAAAGAAAATGTGGGTATGCTCTTTCAAAGATAGAGGCAAAATGGTCCAAGATGAAAACATACTGAACCATTAATTCCATCCAGAGATAAAAACTACATTGATTTTAGGGTCAACATTTCCCCTGATCCAAATGTATTCCTTCACAGAACATTCTGTAGTGATGAATGCTCACTGATGGAACTTAGGGGAATAAAGGATGTCTCCTTTTCTGGTAGGTGAAGCTGAAGACACCAAACTGTTGTTAAGCACACACAGCACCCAGCCCATAGTCAGTGTTCAATAAATATTTATTCAATGAGCTAATTATTTCTGAGAATACTGAAATGACATCCAGGCACAGGCTGTGAACTCTTAACACGGTCAGTCATAGCACTGAAATGTGGAAAGACACCAGCACAAAACACAGTTCTACAAAGGACTCTGAACTGTTCACAAGGTACTTATTCTTAATGAGAAGTCCAAAATGTATGGTTGACTCTTATCCACATTTATCTAATTACTTGGTTCTTCCAAACAAGTTGTATTACACAGTAGGGTAAGATAAAGGAATACTGTCAGGCCGTCTACAAAATCCTATTCTTTAAATGAGTATTGAAATAGTCCCAGTTTTACTGACAAATGAAGACCCTTTCCAAAAATTGTATAGTGTATATACTGTTTGGGAAGCACAACTCCATCTGGAAGTAATGAACCACATAAAGAGAACATACTTGGCTTATCATTTCTGGTTAAAGACGAAGTGTCTCAATCTTCTGGTTGTGTTTATTTTTCCTTCTTATTAAGAGAGAATTCATAGGGCCTGTACTCCATCTTAGGCCTGTTCATGCTGGTCATGCTCGACCGCCTCTCCAATGGACTCTAAATTCTGCTTAGTGCCTATGGAAACAACAATAAAAGGACAAGACCCCTTCCAGACAGGGGAACCTTGAAGATCTTATCCAGGTTACTCATCGCCTAAGAGAAAACATACACTAATCACCCCTGTCTCTGGACAGGCCATAAATTTTTCTGTACCTATTGGAGTGTAACCTTGGACTTATTGATTATTGGCCAATTGTTTAACTGTTTGAACATATAACACATGAATGATGAGATTATTGTGATTGTATTTACCCTTCCTTTGTTTATGTAAGTCTCAAGGAATTTAGGGTGGTGAGTTCAGACATGTACACATAGGGTATAAAAGATTTACACAAATGCTGGTCGGGGTCCTTGGCTAAGAGGAGACTCTGCCTTGGGCCTGCCGGGGTAATAAACTGCACTCCACTATCTGCATTGTCCTTCTGAGTGAGTTTGTTTCCCGAAGTGTGGCTACAACACTTAGAGAACACTTAACGTATAAAACAGCATACTTTTTGACTCTATCAATCATTCAACCAATCTTTATACCTAAGAAATATTTGGGGGGATTTACATCCTCTAAATATTCAAAAGAATATTTTAAATGTTTTAATTTCACTTCAGTTATCATTTTACAAGTTACAATCTCTCCAAAGTTACAAATTAAAATTGACTACTTAAAATTTTGATACAAACCAGGTTCTTTCGGCTGAGCATTTTTCTTCTGTCACTTAAATAACCATGAGTACATCCTTTACCTCATGAAAGAGTAACTAATTTTTCCCACAGATTGGCTAATTTGGGTTCTGAACCAACTTGAGCAGCCGCTACCCTTGAAGCTGTTTAGTAAAACAAAGTATTCATCGTAACAGAGGAGTTGATTTAAACCCATAAAGAGCAGGAAACTCGGAGCTGAAGGTGAACCCAGCTCCTGACATGGTCCATTGTTTCTTGGCACACTAAGGCACTCATCACATTAAGTGACCTCCTATCTCATCTGGACTAAATACCAAAGCTGAATGCACCTATTTAAGGCAGATGTAGCCTCATCCTTGAATTTCCAGATCTAAATCACTGTTGTCCTTTCTGATTTATTTTTTAAATTGGCAGCTTTTATGAGTAACTGAAGAAAAACAGGTTTCATATGGAGGAGGCAGCTGGGAGACTAGAATATCCTCAATTGTGTAGAAGAGGATCTTTGAAGTTTAAATTTAGCAAACATAAGCCCTGAATATTAACGAAGCCCTATGAAAGAGACTAAATTTACAAATAAAGCCTAAGGGAATGGGAGGAAGGCAAGCTCACAGATCTTCAAGCTACAGTTACTCAGTTATGGCATCAAAACACTAGCAAAGGGTGTTTTAAGTCAGACAACTTTAGAACTTACCTATATAGATGAACTATTTATCTACTCCTAATTTTGGCATTGACTCTAATACTTAACTTCCATCAAACTCCCCTACCATTTTCAAAACCTTCTGGTTGCAGACCAAATTCCATACTCAGGCACAAAACTAAACCATGATAAAAAAAATAAATAAATAAAAAAGCAAAACAAATTCCCCTCTTTAGGGAAATAAATGCCAGTTTAGGGTGATTGGGGAAATATACGGGATCCTTAAAATAGATAGATCTCATGTCATCCATTTGAAAAATAGCCATACTTAAGGGAGATTTTGTTTCTTTCCTCTAAGTTACTTTATTTTAAGCATACAGGATATAGTACATTTTCTTGTTTGATTTTTAGTAGTTAAGTTGTGTCCAAGTCTTTTGCAACCCCATGGACTGTAGCCCACCAAATCTGTCCATGGGATTTCCCAGGCAAGAATACTGGAGTGGGTTGCCATTTCCATCTCCAGGGGATCTTCCTGATTCAGGGATTAAACCTGGGCCTGCTGCATTGGCAGTGGGTTCTTTACCTCTGAGCCACCAGAGAAGCCCTATAGGACATATAACAAACAAACTGTGTGTTAATTGACTGTTCATGATATCGGTAAGTCTTCTGGTCAACAGTTTGTTAGTAGTTAAATTTTGTGGGGAATCAGAAGTTACCTGCGAATTTTTATTTTTTATTTTTATTGCCACATGTGAGATCTTTAGTTCCCCGATCAAGGATGAACCTGCAGTGGAAGTCTTAACCACTAGACCCCCAGGGAAGTCCCTACATTTGGATTTTTGACTGTGCAAGGGATCAGGACCTCTATCCCTTGTGTTGTTTAAGGGTAAACTATATTTTGATAAATAATCTTAAAGAGGTTATGATTTTCAGAGATTTCAGAGATTGACAAAGTTTTCAATTTTTCAAAGAATTGACCTGCTGCCTAAATGATATTGTTGCAGGAAGGGGACCCCTTTCAGGGCCCCAAACTGGGTTCTTGTCTAACACTTGGAAATGAATTGTCCGAGGAGACACGTGCTGACAAAGCAAGAGATTTTATTGGGAAAGGGCACCCGGGTGGAGAGCCGTAGGGTAAGGGAACCCACAACAGCTCTGCCACGTGGCTCAGTCTCAGGTTTTATGGTGATGGGATTAGTTTCCGGGTGGCCTTTGGCCAATCATTCAAATTCAGAGTCTTTCCTGATGGTTCACCCATTGCTCAGCCAAGATGGATGCTAGCGAGAGGGATTCTGGGAAGTGGAGGAACACTCGGTGTCTCCTTTGACCTTTCTGGAACACTTCCCGTTGGTGGTGGCTTATTAGTTGCCTATTCCTTAACAGGATCTCCTGTCATGAAACAACTCATGCAAATGGTTACTATGGTCCTGACCAGGGTGGGCGGTTTCAATCAGTGTGCTTCCCCTAACAATATCAAACTATGCTTAATTTGCTTCTTTATAAAGAAAGAAAGTTTCCAACTAAAATGGAAACCCAATGGTTTCTATGTTCTAGAACTTCACAGTTTAGTGCATTATGTCTTCAAAAAGTTTGCACCAAAAGTTGAACACAAAAGCATTTAACAGGGGACCTCTTTTGGAGCACATAATTCAACTCCAAACCATCCCACCCTAGGGGCAAAAAGTTTCCACTATTACTCTTGTCGACTCTGGACTATCAATCTCCAGCTTCCACTGCATACTGTGTGGGCTCAGGCAACTCTCCTAGCTCCCTCTAGCATATTAAGGGAGATTTAATAAGCTCAGTTGTACTCTGCCACCTTTACTTGTGGCTTGATCATTCCAAATATTTTTTAATCCTAAGAATAACAGAATAACAAAACAGTATTTCTGTCTTATGCTTGCAGCCTCATTTACCCAAGAATAATGACTCCAAGTTATACAACAAGACGGCAAAGTCATTGGAAACTGGACCACCTGAAACTTTTCAGTCCCATTTTTCTGAAAAAAGAAAAGCAAAGAAAAGACAAAAAGAGCTTTGGAGGGAAAAAAATCATGAGGAAATAAGAGCATTTATGACGGTGTGTTCAGGTTTATGAAGTGTATGCAAGAGAACACCAGGAAACAACTCAAAACTAAATATTTCATTCCTAATAGCAAAAAAAAAAAAGCCAACAAACTTAGAAATAAATTTAACAATATAAAGTTCAAAATGTATTTGAGACTGCAAAACATTTTTAAAGAAACAAAAGTGAAAGTGAAAGTCACTCAGTCATTTCCGACTCTTTTGCGACCCCATGGACAACTCAGTCCATGAAATTCTCCAGGCCAGAATACTGGAGTGGGTAGCCTTTTCCTTCTCCAGGAGATCTTCCCAACCCAGGGATGGAACCCAGGTCTCCCACATTGCAGGTATATTCTTTCCCAGCTGAAGATCTAAAGAAATGTATCCACCCATGGATTGGAAGTCTTGATGTTGTTAAGATGGCAATACACCCCAAACTGATCTACAGATACAGTACTCTCTATCAAAATCCCAGCTGACTTCTCTAGACACTGCTGCTGCTGCTAAGTCACTTCAGTCGTGTCCAACTCTGTGTGACCCCATAGATGGCGGCCCACCAGGCTCCCTTGTTCCTGGGATTCTCCAGGCAAGAACACTGGAGTGGGTTGCCATTGCCTTCTCCAGTGCATGCAAGAGAAGTGAATGGGAAGTCGCTCAGCCGTGTCCGACTCTGTGTGACCCCATGGACGGCAACCCACCATGCTTCTCCATCCATAGGAGTCTACAGGCAAGAGTACTGGAGTGGGTTGCCATTGCCTTCTCCGTCTTTAGACACTAGGCACCAAGCAAAGATCATTTACAAGAATGAGAAGTACTTGCATCTTGGAGGTACTCTTGATTTGTAGATGAGGGTTTTACAAACTCTGAAACACAAATCACTGCACAGCCCTGGACTCGGCGCCTCCAGAGCTCTCTCTCTCAAGGTACATTTATTGAAAACCCACATAAAAGCCCTCATATCCAAACAAGGCCTGCTCTGTAATATAAACTAGTTACTGCCAGCTTAATTAAATGCTAACAGTGCTAAATTCACCTGGAAAAAACCTGCAGAGGTGGAGTGATGGGAGCTGAGGGAAAGCAGTAAAACCAAACTAAGAAAAAAACGCTTCTTGACTGCCTTCCAAAGGTTCAGAGTTTTAAATATACAGAGGATAAAATACGTTTTTAAAATTTTAAACTCTGTAATTTCTTGGGAAAATTTGCAAGGCTGTTTCCTTCAAATAAAGCCATCCAAGGCAGAGGTAGTACTAATCACTAATACACCAGAAATGGGTTATAGTGTATGTTATTTAGTTGCTAAGTCATGTCTCACTCTTTTGTGATCCCATGGACTATACAGCCTACCAGGTTTCTCGCTCCGAGGGGTTTGCCAGGCAAGAACACTGGATGGATTGCCATCTCCTTCTCCAGTGCTTGAAGCTACATCTACTGCATTGGCAGGCAGATTCTTTACCACTGAGCCACCAGGGAAGCCCAATATATTTTGTACTCTCTACCCTAATTTAGGCAGAGAGCTAGTCTCTCTAACTCTGAAAAAGTGATGGTAATTTGAGTAAAGATTAGCTTTTAGATACACTTCCTCTCCTTCTCAAAGGACCATTTAAAAGCAAATCTTTAATTCAAACCGCACACAGAAAATTTATGCCACCCACAGGAATTTATTCCACCAATTAAACAAGACTATAGCACTCTGAATTGTCTAGAACTGCAATTCCACCCAAGATTTATGCTAATTAAGTTTTTTTAATTTTCTTACAGCAAAAAGACGACTCCTACAAAAAGAAAAAAGGAAGCATTTGGGAAAAAATTTAAAGTTCTCGAAAAGAAATACATTTCGGTCGGAAATAGGCGATTCGCTTGGATTGGGCCGGCGGAGAAGGGCGGAGAGAAAGAGCGCAAGAAGTCCAAGGGACGGTTTGAATTTTCGGAAGAAGCCGTATTTTTCGAGGGGGCTGGGTGCAGAAGAACCCGAGGAACTCCGAAAACATCCGAACGAGGAAGAACTAATACCCGAAAAGTTACGAAAACTCGGGAGAGTCCCTGAAACCCTCACTTCGGGTGTTTTCGGAAGCAGCCGTAGTAACCGCTGCTGACGCTTTCCTCTACAGTCCGGAAATAGCTGCAGCGTTTCGGAGCCAGACCCTGGAGGGAGGGGCGCATCGCGGGCGCGCAGGCGAGGCGATGCGGGGCGGAGCTGAGGGCGGGGCAGGTTGTGGCGGAGCAGAGGGCGGGGCGGCGCGGGTTGTGACGGAGCCAGCGGTCGGGCGGATCCGGGGCGGAGCTGGGGGCGGGGCGGGGCTGCGGCGGCTCGGGCAGTCAGGCCTTGATTAGGTTAGGAGGCGGCGGAGTGCCGGCGGCGGCGAGAACCGGCGCGCGACTAGGCGAAGCGGAAGCTGCACAGCGCCCTTCGCGGCCCCTCAGCATGTCGGACTTCGACGAGTTCGAGCGCGACAAGGAGAACCGGCACCGCAAGCGCAGCCACAGCCGCTCCCGGAGCAGGGACCGCAAGCGCCGCAGCCGGAACCAGCGCAGCGCCTCCCGGGACAGGCGGCGCCGCAGCAAGCCTTTGACCAGAGGCTCTAAAGAGGAGCACGGTGGATTGATTCGCTCCCCCGGCCACGAGAAGAAGAAGGTCCGCAAATACTGGGACGTGCCGCCGCCGGGCTTCGAGCACATCACCCCCATGCAGTACAAGGCCATGCAAGCTGCGGGTCAGATTCCAGCCACCGCCCTCCTCCCCACCATGACCCCCGACGGTCTGGCTGTGACCCCGACGCCGGTGTCCGTGATCGGGAGCCAGATGACCAGACAGGCCCGGCGCCTGTACGTGGGCAACATCCCCTTCGGCATCACCGAGGAGGCCATGATGGAGTTCTTCAGCGCCCAGATGCGCCTGGGGGCGCTGTCGCAGGCCCCCGGCAACCCTGTCTTGGCCGTGCAGATTAACCAGGACAAGAACTTTGCCTTCTTAGAGTTCCGCTCGGTGGACGAGACCACCCAGGCCATGGCCTTCGACGGCATCGTGTTCCAGGGCCAGTCGCTGAAGATCCGCAGGCCTCATGACTACCAGCCCCTGCCGGGCATGTCGGAGAACCCCTCTGTCTACGTGCCTGGAGTCGTGTCCACAGTGGTCCCGGACTCTGCGCACAAGCTGTTCATCGGGGGCTTGCCCAGCTACCTGAACGACGACCAGGTGAAAGAGCTGCTGATGTCGTTCGGGCCACTCAAGGCCTTCAACCTGGTCAAGGACAGCGCCACCGGGCTCTCCAAGGGCTACGCCTTCTGTGAGTACGTGGACATCAACGTCACGGACCAGGCCATCTCGGGGCTGAACGAGATGCAGCTGGGAGATAAGAAGCTGCTGGTCCAGAGGGCGAGTGTGGGCGCCAAGAATGCCACGCTGAGCACCATCAACCAGACCCCCGTGACCTTGCAAGTGCCCGGCCTGATGAGCTCGCAGGTGCAGATGGGCGGGCACCCTACGGAGGTGCTGTGCCTGATGAACATGGTGCTGCCCGAGGAGCTGCTGGACGACGAGGAGTACGAGGAGATCGTGGAGGACGTGCGCGACGAATGTGGCAAGTACGGGCCTGTCAAGTCCATTGAGATCCCGCGGCCCGTGGATGGCGTGGAGGTGCCCGGCTGCGGGAAGATCTTCGTGGAGTTCAGCTCTGTGTTTGACTGCCAGAAAGCCATGCAGGGCCTGACGGGTCGCAAGTTTGCCAACAGAGTGGTCGTCACAAAATACTGTGACCCCGACTCTTACCACCGCCGGGACTTCTGGTAGAGGCGGCGGGGGAGGGCAGGCGCGGAGCTGGCTGGGAGCTTCGCCCCCTCCTGCTTCCCCCGTTTTCCCCCTCTGAAGACGATGGGCAGAGGAGTGACAGCTGGATGACAGCCGGCAGCAACTGGAAAGGCAGCAATTAAGGGTGGGGTGGGGCTGCGCGGGGGGACTGGGGAAGTGCGCTCACCCACGGACACAGAGGGAAGGGCGGGGAGGGGGTGACAGCAGGGCGGGGTCGGGCCCCCACATCCCCTCCCTGAAGCAGTCTTCTCCCGGATACCCCCTTTCTCTTACCCTTCCCCACCGTAGAAACGTAGCGTGTTTATATTTTATGGCCAAACTCTTTTGAATTTTGGTGTCAGGCCTGGTATCCTGCCCTTTCCTGCTCAGGACCACAGCTCCCGTCCTCCTGGCCCATGGTCCTCGCCCCGGTGTCCTCCTTTCTTAGGTAGTTGATTCTCTCTAGTCTCCCGGACCTGCCCCCCACCCCGTGGCCCCTGTCCCTCTCCTCTCTGTGGTGGTTTCATATTTGCTAAGACGAATTTGCTCATTAAACTTTTTCTTGTATTAAAAAGGAAATTTCAGTTAAACATTTGGCCATGAGGAAGGCAGCTGTTATCCCTTTACATTGATGGATGCCACAGAATACGCAAATCTACACAGGCTCCTCCTTACACAACACACACTGTAGCATAGTTAGACATTTGACACAGGAAACTTCCTCCCAAAGGCATAGACAGGTGCGCGGCATTTACATTGACCAGGAGACTCATGGTTCTACTTGACAGGAGTCTGTGTTAACGACAAGTACACTTAGTGGCTATCATATCTTCATATTCTTTATAAGCGATTGAGCCATCGGGCTCGATGGCCAAAACACTCAAAGGACTGTACTTGGCAGGTACACAGGACGGTCTCGGCACTGAGGAGTCGAGTTTCTCGTGGATGATGTTCTGCACCATGGTGTGAACCGGAGAGCCATACCGATGTCCAGCCGCCCTGGGACAGTCCCCTTTACAGTATCGAGGGTTGTATTTGTGTGGGGCCACGATCCAGCTGTCCCACTTCAGCTGACTGAAGCTAAGTCTAAAGTCATGGAGCTCACATTCATTTTGGGGAAAAAGAAACTGTTTGAAGTATTCACTCAGATTGAATGAAGCTGGAACCAGAGGCTTCTTCAGTTCCGAGTTGACACTTGCCTGGTCTCTCCGGGGACGGGACGATCTTACACCCTCAGCAGCTTCTTCTCCCATGGGATAGGCAGACAGCCCTCTCTTCTGGTCAGGACCCTGTGAAGGCCTCCTTTTAGGGTGCAAGGAATGCCACCTGTGAAACGCCTGAGCACTTGTATCATTCAGATATAAAAGCAGTGAGGGTGCTACGAGAAGAGTCATGTTAAACAGACTGTTCTGTGCTGAAGGATGCTGCAGCTGGTCTTTCACACATGTAAAATTTACAGACATGTGAATATTCTTCTTGTGGGAGGCCACCAGAGGCTCAAGAGGAGCTGTCACATCAACCTCAATCCATTTGTATTTCTTTCTAAATTCAAACTGTGAGTTAAAGGTAAATGAGTATGGAGCTCTAGGGAGAGTCTTGCTAGAGAACTCCGGCTCTTTTATCACCAGGTTGCATACACATTTAACAGGAAAGGGAAAAGAAAAGGAGCTGTTGAAAGTATATAGCAAGACTGACTTGAATAAATGTTCCACAACAGTAACACGATCCAGGTTAAACAGCAGGTCCACTGATGGAAGGGTTCCTGAGAAGAAAAACAATCCCATAGTAATGCCATATGTAACAGGGAGTCAAATCAAGGAATCAGTACCTCGGAATGTGCTTCTGTCCTTTTTTTTCCACTTTCTCAAGCTTTGAAAGTCAGGGTGGGATAGAGGTTGTAAAGAAAAAGCAGGTTATCTGTACCGTATCTAATTCTCAGCACTTACTGCTGGATCACCAGAAATTCAGAATAGCTTTGGTGGTGAATTAAAAGAGGGAATCATTATATTTTGAAGTTTTAGAATCTTAATAACTTGCTCCAAACAATGAAGAAGCTTAAAAGGAAAGCAGTCTTTTTCTCTTGGAAAGTCTTTAAGAGGAAAACTATCAAAAGACACTTACCAGGCTTGTTAAGAAAACATTCTAAGGTCTTCCTGGCAGAATCCATAAAGAAACAGTACTTGTCTAAGTTAATTTGGAACACTTGAGACTGACAACAAATGGAAGCTCTAAACCCACTGTAACGAAACAGGACATCAAGGAAGAAGGAAGGATTTAAAATAGCCACAAATGACCTGCTGGGTTTGAAGGGTTTTCTATAAGTCACGAGCTAATGAATATAATTTTTTTTTCTTTTTAAAATAGCACCGCTCCCATCTCTCATACACACAAGACTGTTGACGAACACGTTGTCCTTGTATGGATCTACTGTTCCACATAAGGACTTAAGCTTTCCTCTCACA
Organism: Antilocapra americana; assembly: GCA_007570785.1. Taxonomy (NCBI): domain Eukaryota; kingdom Metazoa; phylum Chordata; class Mammalia; order Artiodactyla; family Antilocapridae; genus Antilocapra; species Antilocapra americana. The sequence continues at coordinate 7,188,469 of ML661896.1, read as the reverse complement.
GAAAGCAACAGACGTGGGGGAAAATACCCTGTTTACTAAAGCACACCAACAGCTGAAAGAGATGCTGTAGGTTCATGTCCAGGCCAACATTGGTAGACTGGAAAGACTATGCAACGAAGTCTGAATACCTTTTTTCCAGTCCTGATTCTGTGACTCCGGACAAGATGCTAACTTCAAGCAGCACTCTCCCCAGGCTTTAAGGTCTTTAAACCTCTTCTAGCAAGAGATTAGGCCATTAAACCTCTTCTAGCAAGAGATGTAGCCCACATCAACCCATGAGGGCATTAGGAATAAACAGGAAGATCAAGTAGCAGGTTTGTTTGCATTTGGATATTGAGTACCATGCAAAGTAAAATGCAAGTCAAGGAGCAACGGCCAAGTCATTTCTGTAACTGAAATGCAAATGGTGTTCTCCCTTCCACCCATTAACCAATCTGCTCCTACACACCTGTCGTCTGGTCCCGGGGAACCTGCTTGTGCTGAGCACAGGGGGTGAAGAGCCGAACAGTGTTGTAGAGGTGGCTTCTGTTGGATTTAGGGGTCCCCTCCTTGGTAGCATATGCCTTATAGAGCCTCTTCATGTAGCGCAAAGCTCTGTCATCTGGCTGCAGCCCCGGGGGTCCCCGTTGCCCATCATACAGAACCTTTAAGAGAGGGGAAAGGAGACCAGGTCTGTGTCTCCTATTTAGATGCTTCAGCAAGGACCAAGTCTCAGCCTCAGATTCCGACGCAGTTCTAGCTACAATCTGAGCTTCTCCCCTAGAAGGCTGAGAATCAAGGCTAATAGGAAAACAGAGCCAGGCAAAGCAGCAAAACCAAAGGAAGAAGTTGTTGGGAAGTGCCATGGCTTCGAAGAACTAGCAAGGAACACATTTCCCCATATCAGTCTTCTTCCTAAAATCCAGGAAGAGCCTCAGTTGATCTCTTAAATAAACTTTAGGTGTGTGGGTGGGGTTCTGTAATCAGACCTCAAGGATGCTTACCTGAGGATAATTTTTATCAGCTGACAACACTCTATTCATCCAGTTTGTCCTAATTAGATACAGAGTTACTTGGTCATATAGTTTTCCTTTTCCTTTCCCCTGGGATTTATTTAAAACTCTCTTAAGTTAATGCACTAGCTATGTAGCTGAGAGGCTAAGAGAAAGTGAGAAATGATCTTAAAAAAGAAAAAAAATGCTGCCCATTTCTTGAGAGAGATTAGGATTCTTAAAATGTCCCTTAGGTGCTTGGTGAAACTTCCAAGCCATGTGGAAAAGCTAATTATTCTAGATGATACCCAGATCTGTTGGTATGCAACTTATGGTATTGGGTTACTCTTCTCCCTGCATCTGCACCACCTCTCCCACTTCCAGGTGCTTAGAATATTTATTCACTGCATGTTGATTTGTAGGGTGAGAGAAATTCACAACTGGATATGAGATGCCAGAGAGCAGAGAACTATTATTTTGCCTAGTTCTCTCAGGTAGCTTTATAAGGATATGTACTTGGAATACTGCAACTGCTTTAAAAAGGAGGACATCACATTTAATCTTGACTCATTTTAAAATATATTATCTTGATGTCTTTACTTTGGTCTGCACATTCATCTATGCATACTTTAACTGAAAGGCTTAAAGATGTTTTCAGGTGCTAGAAAATAAAGGTTTGCTTTTTAATAATCACTCAAATGGTGGGAGAATTTGCTAGGTATTTTTGTTCTTACCTGTATAAATATTTGTGTTCTTGCCTCTGAGCTGAGATCAGGTTAGAGATTATGTTTCAGAGAAATGAGACATGGGTGCACTAAGAAGAGCTGAATACACTCACCGTGTAAGATACAGAACCAGTCTGTGCAGTACCCAGGCTGATAAAACCGAGGTATATTGGTCCATTTTATGTTCATGTTCTGCCAAATCTCCCTGGCCCAGATCTGGCAAAGAGGGTTATAAAACACACCCAAAGTGCTGAATGAGAACTTAGTCCTAGATTACACATGGCCAGCAATTCCATGAAAAAAACTTTTACAAACACTTTGCATTAAGTTGAAAAGTCAGTCAGCTGTACAGGACAGCAGTATCCTTAAGTAGAAAGCAGTTTCTGAAAATGGAATAGCCTCACACGCGACGTTCCTGCCTCCCTCCTGGGCAGTGGAGTGAACAGTGGGCAACGTGACATTTGGCCCCAGGCAGAACCCTGTCAGGGCCAAGCCGGCTGCGGTGGAGGTAGCCTCTTCCCGCCTACAATCACTAACAGCTGCTCATCATTTGCTGGACTTTTGTGGCTAAATGGAAACATTTCAGCCAATAAAATGGAAACATGTTTATTATCTCTTGGGAAAATCTACACCCTGCCAGTGGATTCTAATCCTGTGGCTGACAAGAGAAGTCTCTGATCCGTGTCCCTGATTCGGGTCCTGGGGTCGCCGAGGGCCTGACCATAGGCGATTCCGGTTCCAGCTTACTGGATAAGACAGTACAAAACCTCGCCAGGCGGCGGCCTCAAAGACGCTTTCCACCGCGCCAGGACCACCGACCCTAGGGCAGCTCTCGAGGTTGATAGGCCTTCTACTACTCGCTCTTCTCCTCTGAGTCCGTCCGGTTCCGGCCGCTTCCTGAGGCTCCGAGGAAAGCCAGGAGGAGAGGAGAAGATTGAAGGGATCCGATGGGGGGCGCTCCGGGACCTCAGAGCCCGTCCAGAGGCGCTTGGCCCCACCCCAGAGCAGGGACCGCCCACCTCACGTCACGCGGCGGGGGCACGTCTCTTCGGCACTGGGGGCGATGGCGCCGTCACCTGGAGACGGTCGGCAGCTAGCTCTCCAGGAAGTGACCTCACCTCCTCCTCGCGCGGCGTCCGACCCTACCGGAAGTGGCCGACGGAAGCCGGAGGGTCCTGCGCTGCGGCGGGCGAGGTGACCTCGCTGTGTGAGTGGGGCCTTATCGCGCGGTCTCGGGGACCCCTGGAGGGTGGGGTTGCGTTCTAGGTTGGGAAGATGAGGAGCGCCGCTGAAGGTCTCGGGTTGGCGGCGGCAAGCCCCGGGCCTGAGCCCTACGCTTGTCCGCCCTCCGTCTTGCAGAGGCCGCCGCGACCATGGGCCGCGAATTTGGGCATCTGACACGGGTACGGCATGTGATCACCTACAGCTTGTCGCCCTTCGAGCAGCGCGCCTTTCCCCACTACTTCAGCAAAGGCATCCCCAACGTGCTGCGCCGAACTCGGGCGTGCATTCTTCGCGTCGCGCCGCGTGAGTGCCCTGGCCGGGCTGAGGGGCTAGACTCCCATCCACAGAGGGTACTGCGGGTCCCCTCACTGAGCACTCTGCAGCTCGCCGTACATGCTTTCTCTTTCAATAGTCCTGAATGCCGTTGAACTGGTCATATCCTCCCCATCTTACAAATGAGGGAGTTGGGTCACAGAGTGGCTCAAGGTCACTTGTATGATTCCAGCGTCTCCCTCTGAGGTCATCTTTACCCACTGCTTTCTTAGCAGTGAACTGTTTTGTGTTAAAGGTGCATCAGATAGTGATGATAGTTGCACATTTTGACTTTGCTAAAACCCATAGAAGTGTACATTTCAAAATGGTTGAATGATGAAGTTTATGCTATGTGAATTTGACCTCAGTTTTTAAAGCATTTTAAAGTGTGCAACAGGGGAGCGATAGGGAAGATTTGGTCACAATTCAGTTTTCCTGGATAAACCCCTTTCTTTTACACAGCTGAAAAATGGGTTTGTAGGGTAAGCTTTTTGATCATTTGGTTTAAGAGTGATTTCTTAGGAACTAGAGACAGGAAAGCAGAATATAAGGTGAATCAGAAAAGCGAACTGGGATCCATGTGTCTTGTATGTGCCCACTGCTTACTCTCATTTATTATTTTTATAGCGTTTGTAGTGTTTTATCTTGTCTACACATGGGGAACGCAGGAGTTTGAGAAATCGAAGAGGAAGAATCCAGCTGCCTATGAAAATGACAAATAAGCAACTCACCTGGATAATGGTTCCTTGTCTCTGAAAGACCCTTCTCTGGGAGAGGAGTGTATATTGTAGTGTCTCGACACAATAAACTTATTATGGGCTGCACTGTTGTGATTTTGTGTGTTGTGTAAGCAGAGTCCTTGGATGTGACTGCCAGTTTTCAAGTTCATGAATTCCCCACCACAGTATGATTCCTGAACCATTTTGGCTAGTCTGAGTTTGGGAAGGAGTGTGGCTCACCCCTTGTTCTATAACCTACAAGACTAGCTGCAACTGAACAGTTGTGGATAGTATCAACTGTAGAGAATGTTAGCTCCCTGCCCATTGCTTCCATATTGACAGTAAAATCTAGTAATTACTGTGTGTCAGGTATTTTAGCCCTTTATACAAATAATGTCTTTTAAACCTAACAGCTACCTTTGGTGTCTTTTCCTTCACAAGTACCTTTGAAGTATCACCATTATACTCATTTTGCAGATGATGACACAGGTAGAGAGGTTAAGTAATTTGCCCCAAATTATACAACTAGTAAATGGTAGAATCTGGCACTAAAGTTTCTGTTCTTAAAGCTATGCTATACTACATGATAGCTATCAAAGGAAGAGGTGAGGTGACTCCTTTGCCTCTAGAACTGAGGTCAGCAGACTGACTGTGTTTGTACCAGGTTGCTAACAGTGCTTTTTAGCTATGTATGACCCATAAAACCTAAAATACTTACTCTCTGACCCTTTATGGAAAATGTTTACCCCTGTCTTAGAGCCTTTGAATTATCTTTCTAGTGGAAAAAGTACCCTTTTCCCTTCACCAGGAGATGGTGGGGGTAGGTGTTGGCAGTTTATGCTTCTGTTTCCATACTCCATTTCTAGAAACTTTCTCTCTTTTAAGGAGCTCTCCTGTTGGTCCAGAGCAGTAGCTTCCACAGCGTAGGTCAGCTTATGGCTCAGGCTGTGTTTTTCCTTCTTACTCTATTATTCCTGCCTTTCGTGAACCAAAACTGCCTCAGAAATCTGTAAGGTAGATTGCATTTATTGTGAAGCAGGATAAGGAGGTACAGCTGAGACTAATAGATCTGGGGCCCATATCCTTTTAACTTGCTTCCCTAATGTGTGGTAAAGGCAAGAAACCCTCATTCTTGAGCTATGACCTGCTTACCCATAAAATAGGTATATTAAGATATAAGCCATAGGGCTGAGGTAACTGAAATGAGTGACATGTAAGAGTCTGGTAAGGTAGTGCAGGCCTAACAGAACTGTGGTGTGATGAAAACTAGCCTCACCAAACTGTAATTTTCCTGTTTGGCTTCTTGTCCAAGTTTATTCCCAGGACTCGCTGCCTGATATGCAACATATTTGGGTCATAGTCTCCTTTGAGAATTTGATGAAAGCTGTGAATTTAAAGAAGGTGTAAACGTACCCATTCATAATCTTGCGTAGTCCAACAGGTTCATGGGCCAGGGGAGGATGGATTACTGCCTTGACAGACCATTGATCTATGTTTCTTTTTTCCCTCCAGTTTTAGCCCCAAGGTTCCTAGGTGGCATGGCCACCCTTGTCCCATCTTTGCTTCATTTTAGACTTTTATTCCTGGTTCTTTGGAGATTCCAGCCCCAAATCAAACTTAACCCTTTCTTAGTCTAGGCCTGAAATCTTTTATCTCAGTAGTGCTCTACTGAGAAGACTGTCCTATAAACCTTTCCATGTGCTAAGCTTCTACTTCCAGATAAAATTAAGCACTGCTATAAGCCTGTCCCTCGCTAAAGGATCTCCCTCTCTCTGTTTGGTGACCAGAGCTCTGGGTAGTAGGGTCCTGGAGGGTGGGGGTAGTGGTGGTGGTGAATGGTGTGGAATATGAATTATAGCTCAGTACATCTGTACATGACTGGGATCTGGGATCATTTTATGGACTATTCTATCTGTAGAAATTCATAAAGGAACTGAAAATGGGTGGTGTCTTAAGAGGGACCACTGCTGTGGGCCTCTATCCCTATAACCTTCTAACCCTATAACACCCCTCCAGCCCAGGTGTGGCTCCTTCACCTGCTGCTGGGGCACAATCACGTTTTCATTTAGCCCTCCTTTTCCCCAGCAACCCTCCCGCTCCCACAAAGGCATTTATCTCTGGTCTGCAGAATGCTGTAAAGGGGACACTTCCATCAGCCAACATGTTCCCAGAGATGCAGGCCCAGAAGTCCATGCCAGTTCTAGCCAGCAATTGAGCAAATAGAGTATATTTGTTGAAGTTTTACCTGGAAAAGTTTTTCCATTTCAGTCTTTCATTTTTCATTAGGCATCTCCTACTCAGGGACAGCAAAAAAGTTTCCAATTTCTGTCAAGCCCTTCATGATCTTCCCTCCACCTGGAATGTGTTTCAAACTGCTGCTCATGTAGCTACTCCCTTGGTCTCCCATTTCATCCTAGGCACTTAACTTCAGAAACAAAATCCCTCGGAGTTGTATTCAGAGTTATGAAGCTGTAAGCTATCAACCGTGCTTCAGTCTCACTTTCTTCTTGTAAATTAATCATTTGAAACCCCACATGTCAGTGCCCTGAGAGGCCTCACAGAGGTGCTCCCATCCATCTCATTGACACAAGAGACTAAAGCCCAAAGAGGGGCAGGGCTGGCCTCTGGTCAGCTACCCTACTTAGGTCCCTGGCTTCTGCTTTCCAGCCAAGCATTTTTTCTCCTTATGGCTGCTTAGACCTTTCTGCTGGAGAAAGGAACATGTACTTTTATATTGATTCATTCAGCAAAATACTTGATTGTAGAGAGCCCCTGCACTTTTAAAATGTTTATTTTTAATTTCAGGAATAGGCCTTCACGGCTACTCAAAGGGTGTGGGATGACCATGCCCACACTTCAGCTGAATGCTGTCTGGATGCCACTTTGCTTTTAAAAGATTGATTTTAAATAAAACAACTACCAAGTTAGTGTAGACACATATTGAAATACTCTCCTTCACAGTGATTCCTCCATGGGCAGTAACTAATGGATCTTTCCTTTTGGGAGGAGGGATGGCATACAGAATAGAGGCTTGGGCCACAAAGGCTTCTGCAGTGTTGTCACACCCATGACGATGAATAGCCAGTCTTTTATTCCCCCTACGAAGAGGGGCCCCAAAGCCCAAGGTCTTTCTCTTGGTTGTGGTATTGGCTTTGTAAGTTAACAACAGACTACTTTGATTTTGCCTGAAGAATACAGGATGGCAGAAATGGAGGACTAGGCGAAAGCATCCATCTTGGGAATAAGCCCTTTCCACAACCCACTTGGCACATCTCTGTAGGCTTGTTAAGGGGAGGTTGGCCCTCAGCCCACAGACCCAACTGGCTCTTGCCTATCACGTCGTTCAGGCTTTTGCTTTCTTCATCAAGTTTCTGTTCTTACCCAATGTTCACTAGGTCACCTCATAGCCTCTTCTCCATCCCAAAGAAGTTCCTAGTTAAACCCCTACTTGAGGTCATTCTGTATGGAAGCTCAGGAGTAAAGGGAAGGAACAGCTAATTAGTCTCAAACTTGCAGGATTGGTTAGGTGAGTTTGGCATAGGTCTGCTTCTCCATGTTCCTTAAGTGCAAGCAATGGCGTCTGTCTCCAGGCCTGGCCTGGTCCTGAAAGGACTGGGAACAGGCAGATGGATGATCTGTGGTCCTACCCTGCCCAACCCCAGCTCTGAGGTCTACCATACTACCCTTTACTCCCTTGTCAAGAGGATTGGTGACTGTCCTGTAGTACCTTCAGCTGTGCCACATCTCTAACACTTTTTTCTTGGGGAAGAGGCAGGCTCTCACCACATATCCAACTTGTGAAGATGAGAAGGGCTTAGGGAAGAGGTATCAGCCAAATGTTCAGGGAGACACAAGGCAGAAAATAAAAACCTTGTTGCCTTTCCTGGCTTTTTCTTCCAGATCAAAGGAAGGTCTGAAGTCCTATATGTCTCCTTTTTCACAGAACTCAAATCCACACCTTTCTCTACAAACTTATTAAAATATCTGCCATTTAATGAGTACCCATAATTACTCATGGTTTAGGCACATGCTCTTTCTGGTTTAGGGACTTGCAGTGGTTCCTACTTAAGGTGAGAGATGGTTTGGGCTTTGGAGGGATCTCAGCCCTATGCCTGCTTCCCTGAAGTTGATGGATGTGCTCTGTAAAAGGTTCAGTCATGTACTAGCAGGAAAGCTAGTAATTCAAGATTTGCAACGTCTGTCACCACTGTCAAGCTTTCACTGACTTTGGAGGCCCTGCTATTTCCTCAAATTTTAAAGAAGGAAACAAAGTCAACCAATACTTATTTGTCCATGATTGAAACATGTCAGTCCTGATTGCCCTTCCCCTAGGAGATAGCAGATAGGTCGGACTTTGACCCCTGCAGGGTTTCCATTTTCTAGACAAATGATATGGAACAAATAATTAGGGTGACAGTCAATCTATACAACCAGGATCTGGGGCACTGTAGGCAAGTCTGGCTGAAGCATCCTCCCACATACATCTTTCCACAGAAGGGAGATAAGGGCCATATTCCAATTGCTTGTAAAAAAGACTAGTGCTTCTTTCCTAAATAAGCTGAGAGGATTCAACACTGTTTCTAAAGACCTCATTATGAGAATTCTATTTTGATTAGCAATTTCACTGAGCTATTTTGAAATGAAAATGTGGCTAGGTGCCTGGTCTCCCTCAGTGGCTTCACGTGGCTTTTCAAAGGGGAGGAAGTAGTGCTGACTTTTGGTAAAATGGGTGAAAAAGTCTGAGCCAGCAACACAATCAAAGTCCAGATGAGGGATCAATAAATACGTGCCTGAGAGGCAGGCCTTGAACACATTCCTCTCTGGTAGACATTAACTTATTAAACTGACCTTGACTGCAAATATAAACTTTGCCCCCATCTTACCTGGCAACCAAAAAAGAGGTGGGTATGTCTATAAAAAGAAGTAGGTACTGTGCCCAGCCTTCAGGCTCCTGGATCCCCTCGATCAAGATGTGGCACCTCAAACTCTTTGCACTTCTTATGATCTGCCTGTTGCTGTTAGCCCAGGTAAGGACAGGATATGCATGTGAGTGTGTGGGAATGGTAGGGGTGGAGGTGGAACTGTAGGTAGAACTTGAGAGCCAGACTCAGTCCTGAGGAATGGACCTACATTCCTGCTATAGCATCTGGGGGTGGGGGTGGGGTGGTGATCATTATTCTAAGGTAAATAGTAAGGTTTCAATTCTTCTACACCTGAGGTTGGCTCTATCTTCGCCCTACAGGTAGATGGCTCTCCAATACCAGAACTGAGTTCAGCAAAGAGAAGGCCGAGGAGAATGACCCCATTTTGGAGAGGGGTTTCCCTCAGGCCCATCGGAGCCTCCTGTCGGGATGATTCTGAATGTATCACGAGGCTATGCAGGTACTATACAAACCTGCGAGCAGGGTTGGCTGGACCCAAGAGAGTGGGAAGCTGGGCAGAGAAGAGATCAGCATATACAGACCTAGTAATGAAACGGGTGGAGGACTGCCTGGGCTACGGATAGGGGCTCCGTGGAGGACAGACCCTCAAGAGTAAAGATCCAAGAACAGCTCCACACAGGTAGCCTGATAGAGTAGTACGTTTTCTTTCTTTGCTCTACCCTGAGACTGGATATCAAGCACAGGAAGGAAATGCAGTAGAGGTGGCTCTGGGCACTGCTAGACCTTTGTCTTAAAAATCACCTTTCTTTTCCCTTAGAAAAAGACGCTGTTCCCTAAGTGTGGCCCAGGAATGATGTACACACCAGGGGAAAAAGAGGACAGCACTTACCTACAACAATGCTCCATTCTACGGAATACTGATTAACTGCATTTGGCTGGAGACACTTAAGTAAAGCAATCTTGCTTTTAAATGTTTGAAGACAGATATACGCTTTAAATTGGTCTCCGTTTCTTCTTAGAATGTTGATATGTAGATAAGCATGACTAAACTTGTTAACTTAAGAGTTTATTTTTCTATGGATACTATTAAATGTCTCAAAATGAAATTCTGACAGCCTGGAATTCACACTTTTGAGGGGAAGGATTCATTTTGTATACTACAGAAAACCCAGTATTGCCTAATGATAATGTGTTAACTTCTTAATCTGGGAACTGCAGTGAGAGTTAACATTTCTTCAGGTAATAAAAACACAATGGCAGGCTAAAGGCAAAAGTTGAGTAATAGCTAGTGATTAACCTCAGCAAGTTCATAAACTATGGCCCTGGATCTTATCCTTCATTGCATGTAAACAACATATCAGTGAGGTACAAAGACAGGCAATATTGGTTTGTCTATGAACAGAGAGAACCAGAAGAAAAACCTAGTTAAATGAAACAATTAAGCCCAAGCCACCAAGAATAACAGAAAGGATGTGTATGAGATATCTGTTTGAGCAGGGAGAATTCTGATCTATGTAGAGGGACCCATGGCCAGCCAGTTCAGAATTTCTGTAATCAGAAATTAAGACCTGGACTGGTGGGACCAGACTTTTAAAGAAGAGTAGCACTGGACCCTAATATACAAAACAAAAGTACACAAAAAGGGCAAAGTAAGAGTTGAAAAAGTAGAGAGCACAGTGTTTATAAACTTTAATACAGAAAATCTATTTGATATTTATTAAACTTAGTTTCTCCAGCTATGGTTTGGCATTATACAAAGCATCTTAATGACACAGTAGAGTTAAAAAGATCTTTACAAATTGAAATGTGATACCCTTGTCTCCAAATATTTTAATTGCCATAAATTTGTTTAAAAATACACATTAAACGCATGTTTGACACTCTAAACTTTCTATAATCTCAATACCACAAAATACATATAATATACTATACAGATGTGGAAAAATCTAGTTAGTATATAATACTTTGCTCACCATTAACAGCTTTATTATGTGAAATGCACATACTGACTTAGAAATCCTAGCTTTTGAGCCCCAAAGTACCTCTGAAATTTTAATGTATTGCAACAAAGAAAAATCACAGTATATAATTGAAATTTTGGTTGAAAATGTTAGATGCCTAAATATTTTGGATAAAAGAAATGTAAAACAAAGATCTGGATCATGTATAAAACAAAGGCATCCTATCAGACACTAACAGTACCTTTCTTCAGAATCAACAAGGCTTTTAATTTATCAATGGCATTACCTCCCCTCCAAAACCCTCCCCAAATATCAAACCATTATTCATCAAATAATTTTAATTTAAAAAAAAAGGATTTTCAATAAATATATAAGCATTTATGTCCTCCATATACAAAATTTCTTATAACCATTCAAAACGGAGGCTAGATAGAAATTTTTCTAACTGTGCTTACCAACCCCACATCTGGTCCTTAAAGGTGACACCTTTTCAGGCACTGCCACCTGGGCCAACTCTGTTGGTGAGCCCTGCCCATTTCCACCCTACCTCGACCCCAGTACTGTTGAATGCTCATGTCAATGATCTGCCAGGTGTGTGCATGAAGTTGTAAAATGGGGACACTTCTTGAACAGCAACAACAAACTCAACAGTATGGATAATTATGGTATTGATATGAAAGGCAGCACTTCCAAATAGATGTTTTCGAGAGAGGAACATTGCAGATAGAAAATTCCAGTGGTAAAAAGCTGAAAAGAAACCCCATGTGGGAGCAGTAAGAGGTCAAAACAGAGTACTACTAGAATTTCTGGTGGGAGCTTTTCCCCCATGCTCTAAATTAGAGCATCTTTTGGCTGTTTCAAGAATGGCAATTTATGCTTAGCTGAGGAACGGTGGCAAGGAGAGGTCAAAGCTGACATTCCCCAAAGTCAACTTCATTATATGATGATTACTTGGGTTGCTATTTCAGGTTGCTTAAAGATTGGTTTAGACTTAACTCTAATGCCTTATTCTGTGACCAAATGCCATCAAAAAGATAAGAAGATATTCTTTCCATTTGCTTTTTGGGAGACTGTAAGTTCTTTTTAATTAACAATATGGTTCGAGTGAACAGAATCTGCATTTGCTTTACCATCTATTCACAACTTACTTCCTATCACTTATCAGCTTAGTTATAGGGTCTAGGGGGTCTAACATGAATTTATCTATTAGTGAATATGTGAAAGAAATGCTCACAAACATGAACAATTTGGCCTCTTGTCACTATATATTCTAAGTCATTCAATACTTATCTCTTCTATTTATATTACTGAATAGCAACCTTAGATGTGCAATATTATTTATTATTGGAAAAAATTCTGCCTCTCCAACACATAGATACATGAAATTGAAATGAAATCTGTGTTCCACATAATTACGGAATATGAGTTATAGGAATCTAGATGGATTTGAAAAGTTTTGCTTTGCAATTTACTTAGGATTAAAAAACAATCTGCACAATCTGCCTAAAACATCCTTCCCAGTAGATGTTCCTGGGACCCAGAGGCAAACTTCTATATAATTCAAAATACATAATGAGGCCCTTCTGTTCAATTAGCAACTGGAAAATTAAAATCCTTCCCACCCTGTATGAGCCCTATAATACTATGGAAGGGCTCAAATATATTTTAAAAGTTAATTTACTACAAATCATAGTATTAAGCTTTAACAATCTAAAAGGAATACACATTGCACCCTTGAACATTAATATGCAAGGTGTCAACAAGAAAGTGTCTTAGATCAATAAATAATGTGGAAATAGTTGCACTAAGCTAAAACACTAAACACACACATTTCTGACAAACTAATTTCATGTTTTCATACATACATACATATATATAAAGTGTGTATGTGTATATAATTTTAAAATCCAAAGTTGCATACCCTCACACTTAGAAGAGTGCACAGCGTACCTCTCCTCTACACAACTAGGCATCACTGACCGGAGCAACTACAGACTGTTCTGAAACTCCACAGAGTGCTGCTGGCCTCCAGAGCCAGAATGCTCATTTACAACAGGTGTGTTTTGCAGGCTCTTGCTTCATAACACAAGCTTATTCAATAAGGTACTTTCTCAAAGTCATTGTCATTAAATACAAAAATGATGCTGTCTGATCTAGCTGATTAGACCTTTCTTTAATGAAAAGAAATAAACAACGATTAAAAAACAACAAACAACAGCAAACCTAATAAAGCCACAAGTGTGTCGTTCAAAGTGCAACCCAGACACCTATGCATCCATCAGTGCGAGAACCCCTCCAGAGCACAGGCATGTATGGGCATGTGCACACATTGCTCTAGACAGCTTTCACATCGGAGAATTAAACTAGTGATGGTCAACCTTCTCTACTCTTCAGCAACTACAGCTGTGAATTTATCTGAAATATTCATTGCTTATAAAATCAGTTAACTACTTGCCCAGAAAAAGGTGGTACTGAGGCAAGAAACGGGCTGAATGCTCCCCAGTCAGGCTGGGCCTAGGCTGGACTGTGGAAACTTGAATCACCTGGAGGGGAGTGTTCCCCACAGCCCAGCCTAGGCTGGGCAATATTATACCATGTGACAACTTCCGCCACTGTGATCTGTTTGCTGGTTGCCAGTGGTGTGGCTGCTGCCTCCTGGCATACAAGTGTGGTCTTAAGAGCAGTCAACAGAACAATTTTTAAAATAGTTGCTATTTTTATAATTAACTATATTAAATACAAGTCTTAGGCTAAGTAAGTTTTAGCCACTTGTCAAAATCAGTTGTAAGTATTTAGAGAACACTGAAGACACCTATTGAGGAAGGAGGAATGGTCGCCTGTAAAGGAGTCCAAAGTATGTGCTGGAACATACAGACAGAACTTCTGAGGAGATGGCCACAAAGGAGAGGGAGTGGTGTTTCCACAGACTTTTACGCTGAAAATTCAATTGTTTAGAAAAGGAGTTTGATCCATTGCCCACTACCACCTAGTGGTAATTACCTCCACAATTAAAAGCATGTAAAATTAATTTCCCAAGAATTAACACAGTTTTAGAGACAGAATATTTTAGCACAGCACCATAAAACATGCAGGAAATTCTGCTTTAACAAATTATCAGTGTGACCTGGGAAATAAATGTTCCTGCTATCTTTCAGGACTCACAAGAGACTAGAACACACTGGAACTCAGAAGTGCCCCACTGGCTGCTGTTGCTGAAAGTCTAAAAGCTCAAAGGATACTTTTTCCATTTCCAAGATATCACAGAAAATTAACGAATCAGAGTCAGAGAAATTAGAGAAGGACAAACATTTACTTTGACTAACTGTGGCAAGTTTCTTACTGAATAACCACCATGGATCATAGAGAAGCTGTCTTCTTAAGGAAAACCGTTCCTAAAACACACTAAGATAAAATTAGCAAGATATTAGAGGCCATTTTCTCCAAGGGGAAATTGTTAAATTCAACATAAAGTGAGGATCTGAATCTTCAGTGATATGCAAAAAAAACAACTTGAGGTACAAAACCATTAAGAAGCTTGAGAGGAGGCCACAGGACAAGAAAAGTTAACTAGCTTCATAAGTGTAGATTCAGACACAGAGGGGCCACCACTGGGCTTAGGTATTTTCTATCCTGTCTTTCTCATTTCAAACCTTAGCAATCATCTATAAATAACAGGGCAATCTTTTTTTCCGATTGGATGGATTCATTTTTGGAATTGGGAGGACAAATTATTTTTTGAAGCAGCATTACCCAATAGGTTAGACTAAGTCATGTACCAAAGCATTAGCTTTTCTGAAAGAATTAATCTTTATGTGACCCTAAAGGACAACTGAAAAGGAAAGAGAATTTAACATTATTACTACAGAAGACCATCCATATGGGTGATCTGCTCCTAGTGTAAAACTTCATCTGTAAACAATCCATAGAGTCTTCATTTAAAGGTAAGATTTAAGGCACACCAGACATGATAGGGGCACTAAAACAAAAGACAGAAGGTGTATTTCTCACCTTTAACTCCTATCTGCACCTTATAAGGGAAAGGTTCTTTGATATACAACTCTTAACAGAGCTGGCTTATTAAGCTCTACTGCTCCCCTCCCCTTCCCAAGAGAGCTCACACTGAACCAAGTTAGGTACTTTTCTAGTGCGAATTTTCTGATCCCATCAGAAACATATATCATTGATGAAGGCTTTCAAAATACAAAGGTAGTAAACATAAGATAGGTTTAAAAGGTGAAATTCATCATCTCTGTATCAGGCATTAGAACCCTTAGTTGTATAGCAAAAAGCACACACACCAAAGCTCCAGGCCATTCTGTATCAGTCACCGCATGCTCCTACTGGAGCATCACAATCTAGCGTGGGAAAAAATTTTTTTAATTAAAATTCTGAAGAGAGATTTTACTCTAATGAAAGAGATATAGGCGGCAACCCTCAGGAGTTGGATCATCCTTTGTTCAACAGTAACTGATTCTGTTTCAGTTAAGTGTCAAATTATTAGTAACAACAACAACAAAACATATGGTTTAATAAAATCCATAAGGTTCAAGATTGTCCTTTTATGAAACCCTTCACATGATATGCTTCTCCTAGAAAGTTTGCCTGCTCTCTTTTGTAATGCATTAAATGCAAGTTACAGTCACCTTGTGATTGCTATAGTGTTATTAACACATGTTCACAGTTCTTGAAATAATGCATACCAAATCAAAAACATTTCATTTTACATTCACGTAGACTGCCATCTTCTCATATTTAAGTGATTTTCCATGTGTAGAAGAATATCCTTAATATTGTACTAAGTATAAATTCTGCAATAATAAAACTGTACTTAAGATCTGAAGTAATATCAGGTAGTAGGTATAGAAAGAACATGTCCATATTCTAGATAAACCAACTCTTACTCTTAGAAGAGCTACCACAAAAAGACATTACTTTTAGGTAACAAAGCTCCCAAAGTATATAAATAAAGTCTACATTAAATTTACATAAAATATTCAACAGAGTAAATTTATAGGCAGAAATAACTAAGTTTTAAACTAGCCCCAATCTGGGAACTTAAAAAGATTAAAATAAATAGAATTTCAACAAATTAGTAATGAACTGCAACTGAAATTTCAATCTTATTATAGATCATTGAAACCAACTATCAACATGCTGCAGATTTAAAAGCATTTAAATAATTTTTCATATTGGGAATACTGAAGGGCCAAATGACGTGATGACTTTGGGTTATAGAAAACAACGCAGGAATCAGGGAAGAGAAAACCATTCCTCATTCTTAGTGTCAACTAGGTGGTGTGTTATGGCAGTTTTCCTCATGACATGACACAGTGTTGTGGAGAAAATCAGAGGCAACAAGATTGTGTTCAGGATATCAACTTGGCATCCTGGCGAAGCCAGTGCAGTCCCTGCCGGGTGTAACGAACTACGTCTGTCATGATGCTTGCATTAAAGATGAGAGGGCCCATTACTTTATCCAGTTCAGCAAAGAATTCTAGAAAACCAAAAACACTCATTAAATGATGCACATGCTTTTCAATCAGTGCTTTAAAGTTTTTAGTCTAGATGGTAAAAAACTATTCATATAAAGTAAAAAACATTTCCTCCTGCACTAAAATGATAACTATTTATGCTTTAGAGCAATTCATCCCATAGTCAATCAAGTTATATTTTTTCTCTAACTCACAAAACATTTTAAAAAGACTATATGTTCAGGAATTAAGAGTTACACACATAAACAAAAATGTCACCAATGGAAACTGCTACTACAAAGCAAACATGATTAAAATGGAGACCTAATTATACAAGGTATCAACACTATACTATTACTCAAAACATTCTCTGTGAACAGTTTTTGTATAAGAAACAAGTGGTATGAAAGAGCAGGATGTTGTTATCTGCTCCCCCATAAGAGGCCCTATGAAGTTAGATACTTACAATAGCCTGTGTCCAATCTTTCTGATGTAATCATGCCATGCAACTTTGATGAACTGAATCTCATGTTTTAAACAGTAGTTTAAAAATGTAAGAGATAGAAATGACATGATTCTTTCTAATGTGAACAAAATCAGACTGATGTGTATGTAAGACAAGGTGTAGAGAAGAGGAAAGACTGACAGTATCCTAACATTTGATCCCAACACCATTCTGGGAGAAAACAGAGGGATGTAGGACTGAGGACAGTTTTTATATGCACAATGATAATAAAGACCTTAGTATACATAAATAAGATAAGAAGTAATCAAACAGTTGAGGAGAAAAGGATTTCCTTTATAGAACTCCAGCTAATAAATTCCTGATGAATTTTCTATTTCCTAATGGAATAACACATGTAGGTGATAATCATCAATGGACGCTAAAAGCCTAAGTTAAATAATTTAAAATTTTAAAGTTTACATCAAACTGAATCAGGCCAACACCAGCTGAATGGTCAAATACTACTAACGATAAAGGAATAACCATTATATAACTCATAATACAATTTAATAGGAAATATAGAGTACCACCAATGAAAAGTTCTTACCTAAAATAATGAACTTGATTCTAATCAAATCTCAGGATATAACCATTCAGTATGAATGAGGGGGACAGAAGAGCAAGCTAAACAATACCATGAGGAAGTAATCAGCAAAATCCAGAATTTGACACATTCTATGGTGCAGTTTCTCCTTGATATCAATGGCATGCCCCTCCCCACCAAAGAAATAGGAGAACGGAAGATACTTAAGAAATTGATCAATGAATGTTTGGATCCTGTTTGAAACAAACCCAATTGTTTAAAGAAAAAAGACATATTTCAAACAATAAGACATCTAAGGGGAGATTATGTCTTAGAAGACATAAGGAGTTAGCTTTAAAAAATACTAGGGTAAAGAAAAATATGATGGAGGGCGATGAGGAGGGATGGTGGGGGGAAAAGAAAACAAGATTAGCAAAATGTTACACTGCTGAAACTGAAGTTGAGTAAAAGGTACATGGGTTCATTATACCATTCTTTTTCCTTTAGTCAGTGTTTGAAAATTAGCATAAAATATGTAGGTACGCAGGCAGGCCAGTAAGAATGTAAGCAATAGTAGGGGAAGGAAGTAGGAAAGGGAGGAATGGAGAGATGAAAGGAAAGGAAAAGAAAAATGATGCCAGAAAACTGGCATCAGGGAGAAGAATGTAACGTAAGGATGACTTAAGAATTTCAGCTTTGTAACCTTTCCTGAGTTGTACTGACAATATTTAAAATTTTAGAAACAAATCAGGTTTTTAAAAACACAACCTTCCTCCCACCATTACCCCTCTTCAGGGATCAGAATTTTTCATTTTCATCTGATGCTATAAGCATTATATTTAAATATACTCTGACAAAAGTATACTTGCTTGATTGGCTACTTTAAGTTCTCTACTAAGGAGCTGCCTGAATAGATGCTACATACACATACTTGCTAAAAAACATCTACTAAAGTGTTTATTCTGTACTTTTTCAAAGATCTTTAATACTTCCTAATTCTTAGTGTTCTTAGTTTGGGAGATAACAAGGTGCAAGGCTCTCAATGACCTAATATTAAAGAATGCTAGACAGAAGGCTATTCATTTTATAGTCTCTTTTATCACCTAAGTTTCTTCCATTATATCTTTAAAAATCCAGTATGAACATATTTTCTTATATATTAAATATCTCATATGTATAAGATGTCTGGATATAATCCTATGCCCATAGCCAAATTTACCTTAACCATCCCAGGATAGAATATACATTTTATTACTCTTATAGTATAAGCTGCAATTAAATGTGGCTGAACAAAGGCATATTTATCTTAGACCATAACTATTTTTTTAGTTTGTGTCACCACTATAATGCAAGGTATTTTTTGACAAAATTCAGTATATTTACATGATTGATAAGCAATGGAGATGAGCAAACTGACTGTCATTAACTCTAGACTATATAATAAACTAAATGTACAACAGACACTTAATTTAACTATTCCATAAAAGCTCTTTTTAACAATTCCATCCTTCAGAGTCTCTCCAGAGACCTTCCTACCTTTTTGCTCTTTGGAAAGCTGTTCGGCTTGGTCCCAAATTTCAGTGGCATAGAGGAAGTTGGATGTAACCTGAACATAGCTGGCTGCCATGTGGTGGATCCTCTGTGGAATGGTCACTGAAGAACCACTTGCTGAAGCACTACTGGCTCCAGAAGAATAATTTCCTGAATTGCCTGGTGACAGCTTTGGAGAAACAGGGGAAGGCATCCCAACAGCTTTGCTACACACAGAGAAACAGGAAGTTTATTCATATAGAACATGATGAATGTGAGGAAATTTATGTACGACTGGCTCTTCCTACATGAAGGCTTTTAAAATTTAAAGATTCTTTTAAACTAAAAGGGAACTGTACTTCTAAAGAAGTACAAGTTCTTTTAAATAAATACTTAGTTCACTAAAGTGTTTATTGTGAGTTATTTTATCAAGACTCCACTCTCAGCTCAACACACTTTCCACCTATCTGGGCATATAACTAGGTAGTTTCCAATTGTTTTAAAGAAAGCTGAGTGGATTACCAACACAAAAAAATTGTAGTAGTAGATGGAAACATTCTGAACTCCTTAATTTCTGGTACTTTCCTAGTTTGACCAACTTATGCAGAGCTGACAAAGAGGAACAGCTTTCTCAATTAACTGCAATCTTCTCAAGCTTCCTGTTAATTAAGCAATTCTTAGAAAACACATGTTAAAATCTGGTAGCTTTATTGCAGCAGTACTAAAATTTCTGAAAGGCTCAAGACTATCAAAAAAGGAAAATCAAATAATTAGAAAAACTATTTGCTAAGAATATTTTTATCTGCACTTTCAGCAGTATAAATATGGTTAAGAATATACATAAAGGCAAAAACAGACTGTCAATTAAAATAATTTAACACATAAACTTACAAAAAAAAGATTTCATGGTAATTTTTTATACTTTCTGTGGGTGAGTGGGATGGAAGTGACATGAGACTGGAGGACAAACCATAATCATGCCACTGTTATTAAATTTTGGCAGTGTCCAGACATGAATAAAGATAAGTGCAAGGTGATAAAACTCCAACTAGCCACAGAAATCAAGCTGAGAAAGGTTGAGGAGTTGTAAAAAACAAAAACAAAAACAAAAACTCAGACTTCTACAGGTGAAATGTTCCTTCTCTAATCTTTCTAAGAGCATGTTTAAAATAATTAGTCATAGGCATACACCTGTCCCCTCCCTCTTGAACCTCCCTCCTACCTCCCACCCTATCCCATCTGTCTAGGTTGTCACCAAGGGCCAGGTTTGAGCTCCCTGCTTGAAGGATCTTAGTTCCCTGATCAAGGGATCAAACCTGTGCCCCTATGGTGAAAATGCAGAGACTGAACCACTGGACCACCAAGGAAGACCCTCTCCAAACCATTTTCTTTTCTTTAATAAAATTCTTTTGTGTCTGTGGTAAAAAAAAAAAAAGATAACGGTAAAGAATCCGCCTGTAATGTGGGAGACCTGGGTTCAATCCCTGGGTTGGGAAGATCCCCTGGAGAAGGGAATGGCTACCCACTTCAGTATTCTGGCCTGGAGAATCCCATGGATAGAGAGAGGAGCCTGGCAAGCTACAGTCCATGAGGTCACAAAGAGTTGGACATGACTGAGTGACTTTCACAAAAAATACCTTTTTTGGAAAGTGGCCAAACCCATTCCACTTTCACATAAAAATAAACTTGTCACCTAAAATTTTATAGAATAAAATTTACCTACCTTCCCAAGCCTGGTGATGGCGCTTGAGAATTATTGTAAGAATTCTGTGGAGAAAAGAGAATATATTTAATAATTTAAAAAAAGTAATTTATGAAGTAATATTTATTTATGATGTAGTAAATATATTCAAAAGCACTGGGCCAGTACTGATCTTAAGAAACTAAAATATGTGTGTGTGTGTGTGTGTGTGTGTGTGTAAATGTGCAACAGAAGGAAGTTATTTAGATAAGAGCTGGAGTGTTCTGGAAGACTGAAAAGGGAGAGACAAAGAATGAGTAACATTCAGATGGATAAAGAAGAGGGGAGAAGGCATAGAGCAAGGCAAGTCATCCTATGTACAAAGGCTGCAGACAAGAGAGTGTATATGACCCAGACAATTTACCTAGAGTAAACTTCAGAAAGGAAAGAGGGAGAGTGGGAGAGAGATCGATCTTGAGGGCCTTGTAGGTCAGCCTAAGAATCTTTCACTTGACCCTGCAGGCAATGCTAAGCTATTAGAGCATTTCAAGTCATTATCAGGGCAGAATTTTAGGAAGACTTATGTAGGGCTATCATGAAAAAACATTTGGTTTTGTGATAAAAATAGATTATATATATTGAAATATTATTAAGAGCTACTGTATATGGCTACATAGGTTCCACAGTCAGATATGCGTGCATTTTAAACCTCAAACTATTTGTAAGTTCCTAAATAGTAGCTCTTCCTCTCCTCTGGCAGGAAAAACATGAGGGCACTTCTTTGGTGGGAATAGGAGACTTTACAAATTTTGTCTCCTGGGAAACAGATAACTCCTACTGTGCACTTACCTTCAGATGCTCTGTCAGTGTCTTTGAATACTTCAGAGCAGTTTCTTTCTTCAGTTTGAAGAGCCTCAGGTATAGCAAAGACTGGCATCGCAGGCTAGCCAATGGAAAAGGACAGCTTATTTACCAGGACAACAGACTGGCCACATCGCATAGACAAGCTTCACATTGCGCCAGAGTACACAAGTGATTCATGTGAGCAGACCATGGCATAAGGTCAATGACACTAACTCTTAGGCATAACCAAAAGATGTGATCTTATTACAGTACACAACCTAGGGAGGGAAAGGGAGGGGAAGAGACCTAGGACCAGCCTCCTATTTGTTGACATTCAAAAATCAAAACCTCACCCTCAGGACACCAACATGTCATTTATAACATAGGGACTTAAAAATCATTGCGGGGGAATTTCCTGGCAGTTCAGTGGTTAGGATTCAGTGCTTCATCTTTCTCTGTTGTGGTCCGGGTTCAATCTCTGGTCAGGAAACTAAGATCCTATAAGCCGTATGGCACAGTCACCCCTCCCCTCAACCCCGCACCCCCCCCAAAAAAAAAACTTCAGAGCATAATCTCTGTATCAAACTAAAAACAATCTAAAACAACAAAACTAGGAACTCAACGGTAAATATTACAACTCTGAAGTAACATGTAAAACCAACATGGCTTACAAAGGCCCTGCATGGTCATCACTGCCTACCTCTCCAGTCACTTTCACTTACTTCTCTTGGGTCTTTTAGTTTCCTGACACAAGGTTTCCAGCTTCTTTTCACTATCCAGCCCTTGTAAATGTTTCCTCTACCTAAGGACTAAGTATCCCTAAAGTTGACCTTTGCAGTTATATAAACTTTTTCTTCAAAGTACTTAATTCATATACTTTTGCAGTTGTCTCTTCACACCAGACCCTAGACTCCATGAAAAATAGGACTGTGCAAGTTTTTTTCTATAGCTGCTTTCCCAGTTGTTAAACCCAGTGCCAGGTAAAGTAAATAACCATGATAAATAAACTCTCTCTCAGGGGATAAGCAAATAAACCATTTCTTTATTCTGAGGGAGCTAGATGTTTGCTACCTGAGGTAAGGTATGCGTGCGTGTGCGTCGCTTCAGTTGTGTCTAACTCTTTGCAACCCTATATAGACTGTAGCCTGCAAGATTCCTCTGTTCATGAAATTCTCCAGGCAAAAATATTGGAACAGGTTGCCGTGCCCTCCTTTAGGGGATCTTCCCAATCTGGGGATCGAACCCACATCTCCTGCAACTCCTGCATTGCAGGTGGATTCTTTACTGCTGAGCTGCCAGGGAAGCCCCAAAGGTAAGGTATATGTATATGTAAATGGAGGGAGAGGATACCCAAAGAAGAGCCTGGATTTTTTTATAGTGTCCATCTTTACTGAAATACACAATAGAAGCCTCTGAGTAAAAAAAAAAAAAAAAAGGTAAACTATAGTCAAATCCAAAAAAAAAGCCTACAAAAGTGATCACTTGGTAGGAAGGTTCTAATATCAGTCTCACTCTACCAAGGCTTTTGTCAAGAGGGCAATGGAGGAGAGGCTCACAACAACTAAAAATTTTCAGTAGGAATTCTGTTGTTTCTACTTGACCCATCAAGAATAGATTTATGACTGGGTTATGGAAGGCAGATTCAAGGATAACTTTCAGAACAGACAGCACAGTTCCTTACAAAACTGCTTTGTCCTCTAGGAGAGGCTAACATACAACACTTACCAAAGCACTGTAAGTCTTTTATCTGCAGCTGTAGCATCTGGTGCCAAGTAATTCTTTAGCTTCATAGTGTATCTGTGAGATAAGAGAAGAAACAAAGGACACAAAATATAATACTTCATCTGTTTTATGACCTCCTCAGTCCTCTAAACATTAGAATCAAACTTAAAGACAAAAATATCCGCTAGAGTGTCTACCTCTCCTTATCCAAGGACAATAAAGGATTAAAGACCCTCTTTATAATTTTATAAATTAGTCCTTTACAAGAAGGAATAGAGAAATATTATCTCCAACAATGCACCAAGTTTCCCCACTTACTTGATGAGCTCCACCGTTTCTGAATACATAAGGAATGGGGATTTGGATTCCTGAGCATTTTTCTCTAATGCATTCCCACATTCAATGAAAGATACCACAGCATCAAGATAGTATACAGCTTTCTCAAACCTATCAGACTGAAGAAAGGAGAATAAAGGTAAATGAGAGCCACACTGATGTACTACAAGAAGAAATGAAGATTTAGGTTAATTTGATTAAATATATAAATATTTACATACCAATGCATCTGCATTGTGCTTTAGCTTTTTTGCTTCTTGTAAATAATGGTCTGCTGAATAATTTCTGCAATGTAAATTTTTATTCTAAGTAAAATGGAAAATATTTTCATAAGACAATATTAGTTTTATAGCCCTCAGTTTTCATGTCCTCAAGTAAAGAAAATGAGCTATTACTAAACATTTGATTCATTTTTTCCCTGACAGATGTTTATATTAGGTTAAGAGCATAAATCATTTGAAAGATTGAGAGTGAACAGAATGTAGGTAGGAAAAAAACCTTTATCAAAAGGGAGGGGGAAAAAACCCTACGTTATTTACTTATTTGAGACAGTCTTTATTTTAAACCCACACTGTTTTTATTTAAGAAAGCCTTTAAATAGTAAAGCAAGCAAAGGTGGACTACTGGAAGGTACATTATTCACATTCCCCATGAGAATCATGAAGGTAAATTAAGTTAAAAGGAGCAATACTTGGACTTGAGGGTGCCTTTAAAATTAAAAATCTGAATATTCTGTCACAATATCACAATACAACCAATTCTTCTGGTCACTGACCGACATTAAAATGAGTTTCTTAAATGCTTACTGGAATGATTTCTTAAAAATGCATAAAAAATCTTACTTATCTTACCTGTCGTCAAAGGCAAGCTTTGTTCTCCGAGGCTTAGAAGCATCAGGAGTTGGTGTAGATGGAGGACAGTTAGAAGAACTATTTGGAGCCTTTTCCTGACCAGAAAAATAAAAACTACGTTGAAAATTATGAAATTAAAATTAAACTAAAAGTAGTTCTTAGCCCGTGGTTAAAAAGCAAACAAAATTCCATTGTCTATGGTAGTTAATCCCCTTGTTATAAAAATTTTAAACTTCATAATGTAAATGTCCTTTTTATGGAATAAGCCCATTTTAAATAACCAAGAGTATTCTTTATAATATTCAGTTCAGTTCAGTCACTCAGTCGTGTCCGACTCTTTGTGACCCCATGAACTGCAGTACGCCAGGCCTCCCTGTCCATCACTAACTGTCGGAGTTTACCCAAACTCATGCCATCCAACCATCTCATCCTCTGTCGTCCCCTTCTCCTGCCCTCAATCTTTCCCAGCATCAGGGTCTTTTCAAATGAGTCAGCTCTTCACATCAGGTGGCCAAAGTACTGGAGTTTCAGCTTCAACATCAGTGCCTCCAATGAACACCCAGGACCGATCTCCTTTAGGATGGACTGGTTGGATCTCCTTGCAGTCCAAGGGACTCTCAAGAGCCTTCTATTAGGGGTCTACTATGTGGGAGGCAAAGACACTGACACTTGTAAAAACTTAAGGAATACACAAATCTATTATCAATATAGCAGTATTATTTCAGACAAAATTTACTGGTAATAATTGGTCAATGAAAACAATTACAACATCTAACATTTACTATGTGCTTACTATTTACTAGGCACTAAGCTAACCAAGTACTTAGCATAATCATCAATCCTTTAACAACCCTATGAAATATGTACTGCTATTAGGATAGAATAAAAAGTAGTCTCAAGGAAGCTGAGCAACTTGCCCAAGTCCAAACAGCTTTTAAGTAGTATTCCTGGAATTTAGGTTTTAAGTCCAGATCTGTCAGATTTCAAAAGCCTGGACACTTTCTTAAATTTTATTCTGCCTCCTATCAACATGTCCATCTGTCTCCTAACAACAGAGACCTTTAATGCAAGGGCTATGACCCTGTCCTCCCAACAGCTTCCCCTCCAGTCCTATCTTCAATAAATTGAATATACATTTTTTTTCCATTAAAAAAATCATAAATAAGTAGAATTTACCCTATGAATTCATAAATGTCTCAACATTAAAAAACCCAATAATTTATTGGGTAAGTAATAATTTATTACTTCTGTTTAAAAGAAACTATGTAACAATTTTTTTTTCTTTGCTTGTAAAAGAGTCCTTTCAAGTTCTACCTATTACAGCTTTCTTCAAGAAGGAAAATAAAAGCCCTGAGATTTGAACTTAAACTCTTTAAGGTAAAATCTGCACATTTACCAAATGGCTTCCTGAATACTACTGCAATCTAACATTACTTGGACAGCTTTCTCCCTGTGTTTTATAAACAGATCTATTAAGGCTGGCACAAAAGTAATTGTGGTTCCAGATCATGAATTTTAAATCATCACAACTAGGCTCAAACATATCTTTATTAGTCAAAATAGGAACCATTACAATTAACATGCTCTTGCCAGTGAGAAATGTTTGTCTATTCCTGTAGTGAAAAAAAAATCCATGCTTCAGGATTCCACGAACTCTTGGAAAGCATTTTCTGTGTCCTACTAGCTGTGGAAGCATTTCCCCTGCAAAAAGTTGTTGAGATGCTTGAAGAAGTGGTAGTCGGTTGGCGAGAGGTAAGGTGATATGGCAGATAAGGCAAAACTTTGTAGCCCAATTTGTTTAACTTCTGAAGCGTTGGTTGTTCAACGTGCAGTTGGGCACTGCATGAAGAAGAATTGGGCCCTTTCTGTTAACCAATGCTAGCTGCAGGCATTGCAGTTTTTGGTGCATCTCATTAATTTGCTGAACATAGTTTTGCCAGGATTTAGGAAGCTATAGTGGATCAGACTGGCAGCAGACCACTAAACAATGACCATGACTTTTTTTTTGGTGCAAGTTTGGCTTTGAGAAGTGCTTTGGAGCTTCTCATCAGTTCAATCACTGCTGCTGCTGGTTGTTGCATAAAATCCATTTTTCATTGCATATCTGATTGAGAAATGGTTCGTTGTTGTTGCACAGAAATAGAGATGACACTTGAAAATGATTTTTTTGATTTTCAGTCAGCTCATGAGCCACCCGCTTACCGAGCTTTATTCTCCCCCATAACTTGCTTCAAATGCCAAATGATTGTAGAATGGTTGATGTTGAGTTCTTCTGCAGTCTTTTGTGTTGTTGTAAGAGGATCAGCTTCAATGATGGCTCTCAGTCCATTGTTGTCAACTTCTGATGGCCAGCCACTCGCTCATCTTCAAGGCTCTCATCTCCTTCATAAAACTTTTTGAACCACCACCACACTGTATATTCATTAGCAGTTTCAGGGCCAAATGCATTGTTGATGTTGCAAGTTGTCTTTGTTGCTTTACCACCCATTTTGAATTCAAATAAGAAAACCACTCAACTTTGTTTTTTGTCTAACATCATTTCCATAGCATAAAATAAGTTTAAAATGAATAGCAATAAAAGTCACTAGCAAAAAAACGTAAGTGAGAAGTATGCATTAAAATAATGTATAAGATAATCGTATTTATTTAAGAATGTATTCCAACATCAAGTGGCAAATTTCAACAATGCAAAAACCTCAATTACGTTTGCACCAACTTAAAT
The DNA here is from genome assembly GCA_007570785.1 of Antilocapra americana. Taxonomy (NCBI): domain Eukaryota; kingdom Metazoa; phylum Chordata; class Mammalia; order Artiodactyla; family Antilocapridae; genus Antilocapra; species Antilocapra americana. The sequence goes on along the minus strand of ML661896.1, from coordinate 7,161,490 downwards.
ATAAGTGCCTAAGTTTAAATTTATTGAAGGAAAACTGAAGTTTCTGAAAATAAAGAAAAATTACTATGTGTGGTAAGAAATGTTATCTAGGCTTACTGTGGCTGAGTAAGCTTTTGCATTATATACATATAGGAAATCATTCTGTTGTATACCTGAAACTAATACAATGTTATATATCAACTTTATCTCAATTAATTAAGAAAACTGGTAGAAAAGAACTAACAAAATACTTGTCAGCATACAGAAGGTTTGAAAATATCATTAGTCTAACTGAATTATACAGGTCGCTGTCTCTAATTCATGTGAAAGACAGTCTTTTCATTATAAAAATCTACCATATACTATGCTGTTTTACAAAGCAACTCAACAAATTTCAAAAGATTACTGCATGCAGATCACTTTCTAGCCCCTTCTACAAGGTAGAAGTACTAATCAAAAGACAATCAGAAAATCTCTGTATGTTTAGAAACTGAGCAACACACTTAAGTAACTCTTGGATCAAAGATGGAATCATATAAGAAATTAAAAAACATTTTGAACTGAGTTATAAAAACACTATATGCCAAGACTTGAAGATGCAGCTAAAGCAGTAATTAGAGGAAAATATATAGTCTAACTGCTTACATCTGAATATTAAAGAAAAAGGGCTTACAATTAATTTTGCAAAACGAGCTTAGTATCTATCTTTAAAAGTTAATAAACAGAACAGCAAAACAAAAAGACATAAGAAAGGAAATTAGAAAGAGTATAAGTTAATGATACAGAAAACAAAAATAAACTATAGTGAATAAAGACAAAGAAAGGCTGTTTTTTGAAAAAGACAAGTAAAAGGGATAAGCCTCTGATGAAATTGATGAAAAAAAAAGAGAAAGACGGTACAGAAAACTAAAATTAAAAATAAAAGACAAGGTAAGAAGCAATATAAAATTTATGCCAACATATTTCAAAAATTTGGTATCAGCAAATATCTAGAGAAACAGAAAATAAAAATTATATGTAGTTTTGGTTTTTCATATTATCTAATTTTATCCAGTTAAGTTAAACACTGGATAAAGTGCAAACAAGTGAGATACAAATCCCTGCTTTTAAGAAGCTGACAAGAGAAGAGACATAGACATTGAATTTTACCTATGAGATAACAGAAATCAAGTGAGCATCAGAGCTCACTTAATGAATGCATTTTAAAAAGAAAGAGAGAGAAGAGGTTTAAATGAGGAAGCATACACATCTCAGATCCCACAGTTCAAGGATGGGAAATGGAGAGCCAGCCAACAGATAGAGAACTGGGTCAGTGAAGGAGGCCCACAGAACAGGTTCCTCAAGGACACTAACACTATCTAAACTGCTTTGGAAGTGGTCCAGCTGGAGAAAAAGCCTTTGGTATATTTCAATTTGAGACATTGTTCACAATTTAAATTACCTCAAAATTTAAAAGATTTAATCACCACATTTAATAAGCACTGCCTTTGTCAAGTTTTTCAACTGTTAAACAGTTGCTTATTTTAAGTCACAGATAATAATGCAGTAAATTATACGCTTAAAAATCTAGGTATTTTCTTAATTTTGTCAGGGAGTTTGCCCCTGATCAGGTCACTTTAGAAAGCAATGAAAAAACCTGATAAACAAATTAAAGATTAGAGCCTAGGTATAGCCTTGAGAAAGCTTCTCTGATCTAGTTATGCACCCACAGGCATCAAGAGTATTCCCCTACCTGATGATCACGCTCTAGGGCTAATTCCAGTGCTAGCTCAGCTAAAGAATATTTTTCTTCTTCATGAAGCCAAAAGGTTGCTTTAGCACTTTAAGTAGTATAACTAGCTTGCAAAATCTAACTCTAAATGATCCAAAGACAATTTAAAACCATAGACAAGAACCCAATCAGAACAACTGGAGTTATTTATAAATTTGATCATAATCAATTGTTCTTCCATAACCAATTTTTCCAATTATGGAAAACCAACTTTTCCAATTTCTACCATAACTAATATACATGTATCCAGATGACTTTATTCCTTTCAAGGTCTCAGATCACAGCATGAGTTTATTATCAGACTATGACATTTTGAGAGTAAAAATGAACAGATCTGTAAGATCAGTAAGATGTTTACCAAATTTTCAAAGCATAGTTACCTTGGAGAAGTCACATGGCAAGGAGATTTTTTTCCAAAAGGCTCAGGTCCCCCAGTGCCTTACCTTGACCTCCTTAGAGCTACTGGAAGTTTTCCCTTCAGTCCTCTTTTGCTTTGATGCGGAAGAACTGTTTTTGCTGCTGCCACTATTTTCCTTGTTGCTGTTATTACTTGACTTTAAGGAAGAAGACTGACTAATAGTCCTCTTCCGAGAGCCATGCTCTGTTTTTGGATCTTTTGAAGGAACAGGCCCAGCAGGAGAAGGCAATAAATCTTTTTCTTTAGCAGCACTCTGTTTAGATGACCTGCCAAACCAAACAAATGCCCTCATTTCTCCACACAGTCATGTAAGAGTGATGGACTTTTTCTCATTTGACTTTGCCTGATTTCAAGACAAATTTGTTTTTCCCTATTTGATTATTAGAACATATGATTTTTATAAAACAAAATAAAACTATAAATTTCACTAGGGCAGATATCTTCTCCAGTGCTACCTCCCCATTATGGTTGTATACTCAGTGCTTAAACCTTGGTCTGCCACACACAAATATTCAATAAATAGTGATTTAATAAAAGAACAAAAAGAGGAATGGTGAATGAAGATACTAATGCTCAAATGTCTCCTGCAAGCTATACATAAGTTTGCCATCCAGCCGAAAGTGGTAAAGCTTTGCTTTAATTCTTATCCTATGAATACTATTCAGCTAAAAAAAGAGATAAAGTGACTGAATCTTGCTTTTCATCCCAATTAACTAAAAGCAAAAGCTCCCACTATTTGGTATATTACTGTGTACAGAAATGTATAACATATACATACTAAATGGATTATTCTAAGAGCACTTTAGAAAGTACCCAGCTGCAAATAACATACATAGATCAACACACGTTACATGGTTTGCAGACATACTCTTTGTTGCTGGATGGCTTGTGGCCTGCCATATTCTTGTCCTCTGTTTTAGGTTTCTTGCTCTCATTGGCTCGGTTATCATCTTCATTCTGGATGAAAAATAGGGAAAAAAAGCAGTTAGGTTTTGATTTTTACTTATCTAATTTCAGTTTTCAGTGCCAGTCACCCTCAAACAGTTTATTTCTGATATACTTCAGAAAGAAGAGAAATGTGAAGTGAAAGAACTCATTTAAACAGTGCTAAATAAATTAGGTTTTTAAGTCTGAGAAGTCTCCTATTTTAGATAAGAAGAGCTGAAATGTTCAAACAGTCTTTTAGATGGCATCTTTTCAGCCTAATAATTTGAGGAGGGGGGATGAGATAATTAAGATATAATTCACATACCATAAAATTCATCTGTGTTGTAAGATTATTTGCCAATATTTTATTTCTTTTTAATGAATGAATATATTCCATTGTATGGATATACCACATTTTATTTATTCATTCATCATTTCAATTTTTCCTACTTTTCAAGTACAGGTTTTTGTGTGGACATGTTTTCATTGTTCTTGGGTATATACATAGGAATGAAATTGCTGAGTCTTAAGGTAATACTGTCTATTTACTTTTTGAGGAACTGCTAAACTATGTTCCAAAGTGGCTACACCACTTTACATTCCCACTGGCACTGTCGTTCTCCACATCTTCACCAACACTTGTTACTGTCCATCTTTTTGCTTTTAGCCAAGACTAATGATTTTTGAAAAACTTCTTGGCTGAAACAAAAGCTATGGGCCTGTCTATAATCACCAAGCTACTATGCTTGGGGAATTTAAGTTTTCCTATTGATTTAAATATCAGGGCACAAATATTGCAAACATCCTGCCAAACAAAAGAATCTGTTCCCATACACAAATGATTAAGGTTGGACATGTGAGAACATGAGAAAAAGGAATCCATGTCTTTCATTATCCTTGGCTGGTCTCTTTCTCAGTATTATCTGCTTTATCTTCAAGAATGATTTTACCAAAGCAACAAATCTCAAAAATCATCACTGGGAAACACCCTGGTGGTCCAGTGGTTAGGACTCAGTGCTTTCACTGTTGGGGCCTGGGATCAATCCCTGGTGAGGGAACTAAGATCCTACAAGTTGTATGGCATTCTAGGGGAAAAAAATAATCATCACCAAGTTTCCTGGTGATATACATTTTATAAAATCAACATTTCACGTACAGGTATTGATATAAAAAATCTTGTGAGGAATATATGCCAATGAGATGTGGGGGAGGTAGAGAGATATGCTTAGACGCTCAGCTGTGTCTGGCTCTAGGCGACCCCATGGGACTGTAGCCCGCCAGGCTCCTCTGTCCATGGGATTCTCCAGGCAAGAATACTGGAGTGGGTTGCCATTTCCTTCTCCAAAGGAGATATGGGACACTCCTTTTAGAGGAAGGGATTTTTTTATTACAAGTTATGTATATTGTAAAATTTTAAACAAGAGTAAATTATACTCAGTATATTTTAAATGTCTGAAAAAGAATTCGTAATACCTTTTTAAAGATAACAGAACCATTTTCTTATTCCATAAGAAACATCTTATTTTTTAAGGAGCAGAACCTATCATATACAAGCTCTTATTTCATATAATTTCTATGAATAATATAGAATAATACAAAATCCCATAACTAAGTCCAGCAATCTGAGGCTGTGGGCTCTAGAATCCAGTAACCCTAAAGAGTTTACCAGTTGAATAAAGCATCCCTTTACTACAATAATGGAAGCTCTTAGCTACAGTACTGAAAGCAGGAAGCTTCAGTTTTCTAGAAATTCAAATTTTAAAATATCTTCAACTTTTGAAGATGCAAAAAAAAAAAGTGTTATTCTCATTTGTCCGAATACATCAGCAACACCACACAGTACTTGGTTTTAAGGAAAAAAGAGGGAAAATTGCGGGCTCATTTCATCTTAAGAAAATGCTATATTCCTCCTGTCCTCCTACATGAGATGCTCAAGGTCAACTGGGACTGGGATTTTGTTCTAAGTCCACCTGGTATCCCGTTCACCTGCTCATGTTTTCAGTCTCTTACAGTCACATTCATGCATGTGTATTAAGGGAAATTATATTATTTTTCAATACAAATTAGTAAAATGTACTCTCCTCTAAAGATTTCTCACTAAAGTTGAGAGATTACACTTCTTTCCAAAAAATCTGTCTCTATATGTAAGTTTTTCAGCTCCATTATACAGCTATTATCTTCCAATAACAAATATCCATGAATTTTCACATAGAAGCTGACCTTAAAAGTATATACCAAGCTTTGTCTGTAAATCCAAATTATCTTGGACTTATTTAGGGATGAGAGCTGGCTATGTGCCAGCAGATGTTTTTAATTCTGAACTTGCAGATATGGGTGTTTGAAAAAGCAGAAAAGCTGTGGCACAGCTATGTACAAATGGATTGGTGAAATTCTTAAGGACATGTTAAAATTGGTGAGTCAATTTACTAGCTGGAATTTGTAATCTAAAATACGTGACTTGGTCTGGATATAAGAGAGAAGAAAGTGTTATGAAGTGTGACAACCTGGAGAGTACATATCCCAACCAAAGACATTTAAAACCCAAATTTTAAGAATTTTGTGAAGGCCACTTTGCAATCTTTGCTTCATTCTCACCTTTATACTGACCAGCATACACTATGAACAGATGTACTGGTTCATTTCTTATCTGATTAGAAACTATAATTCTTCACTAAAGGAGACAGAGAAAGGCACAGTGGTCCTGAAGAGACTCTTGTGTCTGTTGCCTCATCAGGGCTTTAGGCTCACCTATATTTTCCCTCATAGCTATGAATCAACTAGCTAGCTTTTGGCTTAATGAGATTTCCACTGCATTTTAGAGGATGATTATTCACACAACAACAAGAACAACAAAAAACCCATTACAAACCTTATGTTTCCTTTTGCCCTTGTTAGAAACTTTCTCTGAGGCTTGTTTCTGAGCCTCTCTTGTGTGCTTTTCTGGCACATTTTTCTTTTCCCCCTTGGGTGGTTCTGTTTCTTTGTAAGGCTTTCCTGGTATTCTAGTCAAGAGATTCAGGTCAATCTTCACAATAAGTGGATACCTGTCATCAGGCTCACTGAGGGGTGAAAGAAGTTCCTTCTCTTCCATAGGAGAGAACATTCGTTGCCGAAAAAAGCTATCTTCTTCCTCCACTGAGGAGGGTTTAACGGGAGTCCTATTACTCTCAGGGTACTTAGGAGTTTGTGAAGAAGGAGGAAGGCTCTCGCTTTCATCCGAATCTGAGGATGAGGTATCTGTTTCTATAATTTCCCTTGATTTCTGGGAAGATTTACTTGTTGATTTATATTTCTTTTTCTCTGCTGAAGGTCGAGGGGAAGATTTGGACTCCTTTTTTATATTGGGTTTTCTCGAGCCTTTGGTGGCTGCTTTGTGTCTGCTGGAGGGCATGCTGGTAGCCATGTCTACAGGAGTTTCACTCTCTATCTTCAGGCCTCCACGGGGCTCTTCAGCAGCTGCCTTCTCAGTCTTTTTGGGTTGTTTTTTTCCTACAGTTCTCCTCTGTGCTGTGCTGTCACTCTGGGCAGGAGATTTTTGCCTCCCACGCCCACTTTCTGATCCCTTTTGGACAGTTTTGGAGTCTCGTCCAGGAGTAGCAGAACTTGTTTCTTTAGGACCACCTGGATCTGTGTAGCTATTCCCTGTGCCTTGTTCCCGGCCTTCCTTTTTATAGCCTTGAGATGATGGGATATTACTGTCCACAGAAGAAGCTGGTGACACTTTATGTGGATTTACTTTATTCAGCCAGTTATCAAGTTGCCATTTATTTGTGGGAGGTGGTTCAGGCTGAAAAACAGAGAAAGAAGTATGCTTTTTCAGTACTGAAACTTTCTCCTTTCTTCATAATCTCAAGGAAGAGGAAAAAACACAATGCCTAACACCACAAAAGCATTTGTTTTTCATAGTTCTAACTGAGCCAAAGCAAAAGGATAAAAACAATAATAGCTCTAATCACTTGCATGAGAAGATAAGATAATTATTATATATATATACCCTTTACATATTAAATAGCCCTGTCAGGAATCCATACAATCCATTTAATTCCTAGAAAGCAAACAAATGATGTAGGCACCAACAGAGATTTTAAACCACATTTTATCAAGCTAAAGTGAATTTATACTATTTAAGACTTCTTTTCACCATAACTAAATAACATGAGTTACCAGGTTAAAACAAAAAAAAAAAGCTCAAAGTAAATACTGGGCATCACCAGGGGCCTTCAGAGTGCCTACAGAAGGGACCCTCTTGCCAACCTCTCACCTCAGGAGATGCACTCTGGGATGGCTCATTTGCCTCACTGTCACTGGAACTACTTTCACTCTCTGAGTCAGATCCAGAGCTGCTTTCAGATCCACTGTGGCTGCTAGAATCATCCCTGGAGTTATCTGCCCCTTCACTATTATGGTGTGAAGGTTCAGAGTTACTAAAAGAAATAAAAAATATAAATGACTGAAAGATTTTTTTTTAAAGAATGACAACAGGTAAGCATTCAAAGTTGACACTCCACTTTATTTAAAATGTTTACTATTTGTTAAGCTCTTCAAATTCTATGATTCTAGAACTTCATTATAAATGAAATAAATACTTCCTTAAAAAGTTTCTGAAATGCAGCATTAGCCATTAGTACTCACCTTTAAAAAAAGCTTTAGTGGGGTACAAAATACTCTAAAATTCATTTATTTTAAGCACACAATTCACAATGATTTTTAGTTAATTTACAGAGTTGTAATAACAATATTTACTTTATAAGGTCAATTACTCTATCATTACATACTGTTATCAGATTGACCCTTCCACTCTAAATAAACAAAAAATAAAAGGATGCCTACCTTCCTGGTGTACTCCTTGGCATTGTCTTATCACAATCCTAAAATTAAAACATGAGAGGAAGTCTATAAATGAATAAATAGTACTTTATCTGCTTAATGTGAACAATATGTGAAATCTTAATAGAAAAACTTTCTTCTCTAACATATGCATCAATAGTCACTTAACATTTATGAAATATTGTTTTTACCTAAAGAATAATGAATTGCCAGGGTAAGATTAAAAGCTGTGTTAATAGTTCTTGTCAACAATCCCATGCTTCACGAGGATGTTCTGATATATGGTAAGCAATAAGGAAAAGCCATTTTTTAAAAAAAATTAGGGGAAAAAAATTGGAGGTTTAAAGACAGAGCAGAAAACTGTAACATTCCAGTGTCAGAAAAGCAGGAATGAAGTTATTTTAAGTACCTGGATCATAAATATATTATTCAATTATAATTCTTGTAAAATACAGTAAAAACAAACACTGTATGAAACTAGTAAATCATAAGTAGACATACCTGCTCCCCATCACTGTCTTCACTGCTGCTTAGTTTTAAGTCATCTTTTAACATACTAGAAGGAAAAGGCAGAAAGGATAATTATTTTGGGAATTTCATCATGGCATAGCAGAGTATTAGATATTCAACAAAAGTTCTAGAAACAATCACCATGGTAGCCAAAGATTTAATTGAAAAATAAAGAAAAGACCCAGTAAGTCTTATTCTGTCTGGTTTGGTTTATATCTCAGTTTTCTACTGAGAAAGATGAAATTTAACAATTTCAATTTTGGAAGCTCTAACTTTTCCATAAGTAAAATATTCATCTTTCTTTTCTAATTAAATAAAAGTTACCTTCCACAAACTCTTATACTCACTTCTGTTATCTCTAATTTTTCTCTAATTGCATATGTACAAACTCATTCATTATTAAAACAAATTTCCATACTCATATCCAATAGTCCACTAGAGGAATCTGACTCTCAAAAAGAAGGAAGATAAAATGAAAGCATCAGCAATTTTCTTTCACTATCCCCAATGTTTTATGAAGAGACATGTACACTTGGGTAATTGTGAAAACCAGAACACACAAAGTGCTAGTTTGTAAATGCCTTGCTCTTTGCAGATGTACAATTTTGGGTAAGGACTTTGGTTATACAAGAGAAATAACCTGTATGAATTAAAAACAATTCCAGAGTCCAAATCTTTCTTAATCAAAATTCAAATCAACTGTTAAAAGAACACGAATAAATACTTTAAGTTAACAGTTTCTAGAATTAGTTTTTAAAAGTAAAATAACAAATTTAAATTTTTCTTAAAGCCACAGAATCAAAATCAAAATTAAAAACTGAGTAATGAACCACAAAACACCCCTTGCCTTTTTGTAAGAAAGGAAAAATTACATAAACCTTAGGGAAAACTAGAAAATGTTTGATTTCTATCACCACTAGTTACATTACCTTTCTTCTCAAAATCTCCAGTCTCCAATCAATGGAAAGGAAATCTTCTTTCACTCCTCCTACTACTAATACTCTGAGCTTAATCTGAGTTTCTAAATCTGATACCAAATTCAGAGTTTCACATAAAAGACCACCTTGATACAAAGTAACCAGATGATTACAGAAGTAAGAAATCTGTTCTAAGGATGACCAAATAAGTGGGACAGATAAAAAAAAGTCTTCTTTTGGTCAAGGTCTCAGTATATCTCTATGACTGATTTCCTATAAAGAAATGTACTTACTCTGAATTCTCTCAGCCCTTATGATTTAATAATGGCAGGTCAATGAACCTGTTTACACATGTGAATATGTCAAAGCTTTTACCATACTGCTTAAGGTACCCGATGCTCTTGTTCCCTCAGAAACCAGAGTAGTCTCCACATATATGGTAAGCTCACATTGGTTTTCTGCACATGAATAAATATGATAAATAGGAATTTACATAATTTGCACTCTTCAGCAGTCAGGTGAAATTTCTTGCATTCATGTATTTTCATTCTCACTCAATTCCCACTATGTTCAGCTGAAGAGGCTATGGTTATACTGGTTATTCACTTTCTTTAGAATTTTGTTTCAATCACTGGATTAACTTGTGGTCACAGGAACTCAGTAGTAAGCTCATTCTTTAAGTTGGAATTTATTATCATCCAATATACCACTCTACTACATTTTGATACATATTTCTGGGTCTACTATAAAATAAAAGCAGGAAAACAACACAGACAGTATGAACTATGCTGCTTTAATATTCTATATTTTGTGGTCAAATGAAGGGCTTTACTAAGAAGAATCCTGTATTTTTTTCACGTGTTTCTTTTTTTGTTTGTTTTTTTAAACAAACTATCAACACAAACACTTCTGAAAGATAAGAAAAAAGTGTAATCATAGAGCAGGGGAAGGTAAACTATGGCCCTACAAGCCAAATCTAGGCCTGTTTCGTAAAGAAAGTTTTAACTGGAACATAACTGCACCCATAGTCTCTGGCTGCTTTTACGGTACAACAGCGAAGTTGAGTAGTTGAGACAGAAACCATCTGGACCCTAACGTCTAATAAACTATTTCACTATCTGGTCCTTTACATAAAAGTTTGCCTACCCGTGCCTTAAAAGATTAAATACATATTTCTAAGTGTTCTAGATATCCAGATACTACTAGTTAGACTTTGAGCAAAAAAAAGACAAACATTAAACTTAGTAAGCAATAAACTTACGATTTAGACTGGTGTGAATTTGAAGTTTTAGAAGAAGGATTATATCTTTCTGGAGCAAAAAAGAATGCAGACATCAGCAACTATAGTATGGCTATTTATATTTTAAAATGTCTATCTACATAACCTCAAAGAAATATAAATCAAAACAATGGGATATAATTCTTCATCCATCAAAATCAGTAACACTTTAATGTACATAATATGAAATACTGGTGGAAACAGGCTTGTCACATGTTATTGGTAGAACTGTAAATTCATACAATCTTTCTGGAGGGCAATTTGATATTATCATCTTACCTATACTGTAAATGCACATATCCACTGACCTAGCAGTTAAAAGGAAATGAATTTACACTACAAGTACATCTGGAGGAATACATACACACAAATAAACACTCACACCCTTTATTATAGTATGGTTTGTAGCAGCAAAACTGGAAACCAATGCCCATCTACAGGGGACTAGATAAATACATTAGGATAGTTTCAATAATAAAACACATTTTTGTTTTTAAAAAGAATGAACTAGAGCTTTATACTGATATTAAAAAAAAAAAAAGTGACAGTGTTAGTCTCTTAGTTGTGTTCGACTCTTTGCGATCCTATGGACTGTAACCCGCCAGGTTCCCCTGTCCATAGGGAGTTGCCAGGCAAGAATACTGGAGTAGGTTGCCATGCCCTCCTCCAGGGTATCTTCCCAATCCAGGAATCAAAAATCCAGGTCTCCTGCATTGCAGGCAGATTCTTTACTGTCTGAGCCACCAAGGAAGCCCATACTGATATAAAGACAGTTCTAAAATAAATTAAATGAAAAACAGGTAATAAAAGAGTAGGTGCAACTTATGGTCCCATTTGCCAATAGTTAGCTATGGGCAGAGAGAATGGGGGAAGAGGAATAGAGGTAAAGAGATACTTTTAAAAGATTTTAAGAGAAAATGAATACTTTCTGGCTTATAGTTTGTTATTTACTATGTATCTATAATGCTGGGTCCTTTTTTCCTATCTGTAGCTTTAAGACAGAACAAAGAAATAGTTACACAAGATTTGTTAATCTTAAAATGGATATTCTTATAGTTTTACCTCTGCTTTAAGATCACTAAAGTCAACAAACTAAGGACTAAAAAGCTCCACATTTTAATCTCTCTAAATAGCTTATTACTAGAGTAAATGTACTTGATAAGTTACTGCTCTTGGCAAAAGAACATTTGTTTTTTTTAGAGAGCTCTATGGTGAAGCCCAGACATTTGCAAGGTTCCTGACCTTACCACTACTAACTCATATAGCCATCAACTCCTGTAACCACACTGAAATTCCCCAAAGCTATCTTCCCCTCAAGTTCTTCTGAGAGGCCAAGAGAGTGGAGGTAGACAGGGATTTTTGTAGCAGACATCAGACTTTCTTCCTAGCTAAAAAGACCCAAAAAGAATAGAATGGCTCTTGGGGATATGAGGTGGCCATCAAATTGAACTCATGAGCTCTGAACTATTAGTTCAAATACTTAATAAAAATAACTTATTTTAATACCGAGTGATTTATAATTCTTCATTTTTTAAGCTAAGATTCAGTTCAACTCATTACTAATCATCAGATCATAAATACGGGGATAAGATACACAAAAGAGTAATTAAAGAAACATATGATGTGACCATGGGAAATGAATGTGCAATAAACAGCTTAATATAAAAACCAAGAAGAAAAGAAATACTCACTTTGTTCTCCAGGGCCAAAACTGGACTGCTGAGACTCCTGAGAAAAAGGGACATAAAATTATATAATGACATTAAGAGAAAAAGGTTCCTTAGAGAAAAAAAACTTCACAATAAACTACTCAATTCCAACTAATTCAGTGGAAGATTCTGTTGAGTTACTAAGAATGCATAAAAGACAAAAACAAAAACAAAACAACAAACAAACAATGCATAAAAGAAAAAAAAAACACCGAAAGAATTTAATGATCCCTTCTGATCAGTTTCACCAATTCAATGGTCAGTAGCAGAGCTTCCCAGAGCTTAATACAGAAAAGTACCAATCTATGTAACAGTCTTTCTTTATCATTTGCTTTTAGCAGTATCCTTGGCACTCATATCCTAATTTAATTCTTGGTCTTAAGAAAATGTTATTTTTTAAAGAATACTAAAGATATATTAAAGTGAAAATAGTTATGCAACCTATATATACTCAAAACATACCACTATTATGGATTAGTAACCCCTTCACAGTTATTTCCATGTCATTTTACTCCCCCCTCCTTGCTCCCAATATCTTATAATTAGCAACTTGAGGAAGAGATTTGCCATACTCATTTTACATACTTCTTTGTAAGCCCTATACTAGCACTGTGCCTGGCACTCAGCAAACATCAGTAAAAAGAAAGCCAAAATGTTCAGGAAAGAAACTTTTCAAACTCAGCTTTCAAGATGAGAACAACTGTCTCACAAGTATAAGTTGCACATTTTTCTAGGTTGAGTCTGTGGCACACAGTACAGTACACTAAGATCACACAAACACCCCTGGTCTGCTCAGAAGCGTCCTTAACACTGAGGATAGTCTTCTAAGGATGACAGAGTTATCTGTGAAAGAGAAATCCAAACAGTGTCAAAGCTAAAATATAGTTTTGCTGTTTAAAAATACTTTAAACCTACATCAACTGTCAGCTGATTTTCAACAAGGGTGTGAAGACCATCCAACACAGAAAGAATATTCTTTTCAACAAAAGGTGCTAGGACAAGTGAAAAGTCATAAGCAAAAGAATGAAGTCGGATCCTTACCACAGACAATATTAAAAAAATTAACCTGGAATAGATTGACGACCTAAATCTAAGAGAGAAAACTACAAACTCTTGGAAGAAAATGCAGTGCCAAATCTTAATGACCTTGGATTTGGCAAATAATTCTTATATATGACACCAAAAGCACACGACATGAAGGAAATAAATAAACTGGATTTCATAAAATTTAAGAACTTTTGTGCTTCAAAGGACACCATCAAGAAAGTGAAAAGATAACACACAAACTGGGGAGAAAATATTTGCAAATCATATATCTGATAAGAGACTGGTATCTACAATATATAAAAAGCTGTTATAACTCAATGCTGAAAGCCAAGTAACCCAATGAAAAAACTGGGTAAAGGATCTGATTATACATTTTCCCAAGAAATGCGGCCACAAAGCATATGAAAAGATGAGATATCATTTCATTCTAGGACGACTAGAATCAAAAGATAGATAATCGCAGTGTTGATAAGAATGTGGAGAAACTGAAAGCCTAATGAGAAATACTAAATGGTATCTCTAGCTGCTTTGGAAAGCATTCTGGCAGTTCCTCGGATAATTAAACATAAGAGTTACAACATGATCCAGCAATTCTGCCCCAGGTATATAACCGAGCGAAATGAAAACATGTCCACACAAAAAATTGTGCCCAAAGGTTTACAGAAGTATTAGTCATAGTAGCCAAAAGCCCAAAACAACCCAAATTTCCATCAGCTGTTGTGCTAGACACTCAGTCATGTCCAACTCTTTGTGACTCCATGGACTGCAGCCCACCAGGCTCCTCTGTCCCTGGGATTCTCCAGGCAAGAATACTGGAATGGGTTGCCATTTCCTTCTCCAAGGGATCTTCACAACCCAGGGATCAAACCTGGGTCTCCTTCATTGCAGGCAGATTCTTTACTATCTGAGCCACTGGGGAAGCCCTCCATCAGGTGATGAATGTATAAACAAAATGATATACATCTAAACAATGGATTATTATTTGACCATAAAAAAAATGAAGGAACTGATACATGCTACAACTTGGAAGAACTTTGAACATTATGCAAAGAGAAAGAATCCAGTTGCAAAAGACCATATATGATAGGATTTCATTTACATGAAATGTCCAGAAAGGGGAAATCAATAGAGAGGACATATTGGTTGGGTAGGACTGGGAGGGAAATAGAAGGAAAAAGGTGGTTGATAGCTAAATGTTAGGGGGCTTCCTTTTGAGGTGATTAAAATGTTCTAAACATTAAAAAAAATTCGTTTTGGCCATGCCATGTGGTTTGTGGGATCTTAGTTCCCTGACCTGGGATTGAATTCGGGCCTTTGACAGTGAAAGTGCAGAGTCCAAAGCACTGGATCACCACAGATTTCCCAAAATGTTTAAAAATTCACTGCTATAATGGCTGTATATATCTATAAATATGCTCAAAACCATTTAACTGTATACTCTGAATGGGTGATTTGCATGATATGTGAATTCTATCTCAACAAAGCTATTCTAAAAAAGTCTTTAAATACATCAGTGACCAAGAGGTCATTCCTGTGAATCTTATTAAAAATGAAAAGAAGGATTTCCCCGGTGGTCCAGTGGCTAGGACTCTGTGCTCCCAATATAGGGGGGGTCTGGGTTCAATCTCTGGTCAGGGAACTAGATCCAGCATGTTCCAACTATAACCTAGCACAGCCAAACAAACTTTTATTTTTTTACATGAAAAGACTTTTCTAGCCGGCCTTGAATGACTAATTGTCTTATACTCATTTACCTGGTAAATGGTCTAACAGTTTAATAACCTAAGCTTTTAAGTAGTTTCTTGATTCCTTTTTCTCACCTCTGACAATAGTCAGTCAGCTAGCGACCAAAAGCAACTTGAGGGACTTCCCTGGTGGTCCGGTGGCTAAGACTCCATGTTTCCAATGCAAGGGACATGAGTTTGATCCCTGTTTGGGGAATTAAGATCCTATGTGCCACATAGGTAGCCTAAAAAAACACAAAACCTATAAAATAAATAAGCAAATATGACTGGATTCTGTCTAGACTATCTACTTATATGCACCACCTTCTCCTCTCCATCTGTGCTGCAAAGACCTTTTTTCATTTAGAATGGTCATCTAACGGATCTTCCTGGCTCTAGTCTTTCTCTCTTTCAATCAACTATAGCCTCTAGTTGACCTTTCTAAAGTCCAAGTCTTAGTATATATCATTAATACTCCCCTATTTTTCACAGAGCGTACAATGGCTCTTCATTTTTCCTAAGGCTGAAACCCAAACTCTTTGATACACATTCACTCACGTATCTAAGAACTGGAAAAACACAATAAGCAATGAGTATTTTTGCAACTACTCATACAAATCAAGATAAAATAGCAACTGTGTTAAGTACAACAAAGTACAAATGCTTACACAGTAAGCATTATATTATAAAGTAATATAAAAATAACAATTATATTATTATTATGTGTGTGTGTGTGCACGTGTACATGAGAAACAAACATACAGATACACATACACACACACACCCCGACCAGGAAAATGAGCAAAGGATTCCCTGAGTAGGTACTGCTCAGGATGAAATGTGAAGGGTATGTAGGAAGTAAACTGGGAAAGGATGAGAAACATAAGTGTTCAGGGTAGACAGAAAAGCATGTGTAAAGGCAAGGAAGAATAGGAGCATAGCTAGTATAAAGAACTTCAAGGCAGCCCATGAGAGGAAAAGGCAGAGAAGGAAGAGGGTTAAGAAATTAAACTTAGGATAAGAGAAGCTTAATCACATAGCTGATTTTTATAGACCATATTAAAGATTTGTGTGTGTGTGTGTGTGTGTGTGTGTGTGTGTGTGCAGCTTACTAAGCTGAAGAATTATATAAGTACAGCTGCATACTGTGATGATAACTTTGGCTATTAAGTAGAGAACAGCTTTCAGAAATCTAGAATGGAAGTAAAGATGTTTTTGTTAGGAGATAACTGCAGTGGTACAAATAGGAGATGACTACAGCTTAAAGATACTGCTCTCCAAGCTTTTTTGATCATGTACTCTCCACCAGTAAGACATTTTTGCATTTATATCTCCCAAATATGTGTGTGCTCAGTTGCATCTGACTTTTGTGACCACCATGAACCATCAACCTTCTCTGTCCATGGAATTTTCTAGACAAGAATAATGAAATGAGTTGCCATTTGCATTATTATTTAACTAGTATATATTATATAAGACCAAAATATTAAAATTTTAAAGGTCTCAGATAAAATAATATTCTAGAGTAATTTAAAAATTGTACTTATCAATGGCAACAACGCTTTCCTTACACACACACAAAAATACAGTCTGACACTAAAACTGGTTTGATAATTGTTCCACTGGGTATCACAAAGACACAGCTAGACAAATGGAAGAAGTGCTATACTGACTAAATCATGATACCAAAATTTCAATCATGCAGATTAACATGCAAAAGTTTCTGTTGAAATTTAGCTAATAGATTTCCAGTGGTCACTGACACAAAACAATTTCACAAGAAAATAAAAGGTTATGGTTTAGTATTTTTAGGAAATGGGTTCAAAACTCATTGAAGTTAGAAAATTCTGTTTCCAAGTCTTTAAAGCTTACACATATGATAATCATCGCAGTTTTTGTCAACAACAATAAAAAATACAGGACCTCCCTGGCGGTTCAGTGGTTAAGAATCCACCTGCCAATGCAGGTGGCCCAGGTTTGATCCTTCGTCCAGGAAGATTCTACATGCAACTTAATTAAGCCCATGTACCCTGGAGTCTGTGCTCCGCAGAAAGAGAAGCCACAGCAATACAATGAGAAACCCATGCACCACAACTAGACAAAGTTTGTGTGCAGCAACAAAGACTCAGAGCAGCAATAAATAAATAACAGTGGAAACACATAAAGGATGTCATTATTTTTAAAACACTGCCTTCCTAACTTGAGGCAGTTACTTTTTCATTCACTGTTAGGACATCACTTTTATTCTAAGAGGGTTTAATTTATTATTATCATTTTAAATATGTTATGAAAAGATCTAATCTATTTGGGACTTATGTGTGAAAGAGAGGGAGGGGAAAGGGAAAAAGGAAGGACAGAGGGAAGGAAAAGAGGGAGGGAGGGTCAGAAAGGAAGGGAAGGAAGTATATAATTCACTTTTAAGTGCACCAAATCTTATTGTCATTAAACAAATAATCAGTGAACTTCTGAGTTAATATAAAAGGTATCTGGGAGTGCCACACCAGTTCTCCATGAAGGAAGTGGGAGGAGAAATTATCTATACTTTAGGACTTAACTTTTCTCTGTTATATCTTTCTTTGATATAAGTACACACAAAAAAATAGCTTTTCAAGTATTTTATAGCTGAAGTTACCAGGAGCCTGGTAGCTCAGATGGTAAAGAATATGCCTGCAATGCAGAAGACCCAGGTTTGATCCCTGGGTCGGGAAAGATCCCCTGGAGGAGGAAACAGCAATCCACTCCAGTATTCTTGCCTGGAGAATTCCATGGACAGAGGAGCCTACGGGCTACAATCCATGGGGTTGCAAAGAGTTAGACACAACTAAGGGACTAACACACATATACCTAACTGAAAAGTGAAGCAAACAATATCTTAAACTGATACTACTACTAGAAGCACCAACACTTTCATCCATCTATACAGAGCTAACTTTGTACACTGCATGGTTTATTCTAATACTTGTTTGTTAAATCTTTAGTTTTGCTTTCTGTTTCAATAGTGTTTCCTGACAAAGGAATGTATTTTAGTATGTTTTCACTGTGCTCTCTGTACTGGATTTCAGTCATTTTCTTTGCAATAAAAAGACCAAGTTTTTAAACACTGGGAGAAACAACAAAAGAGGTTTTTAATAAAATCTTATTAGATTTATGTTAAAGGTTGTACTGAATACCACATAATTCAAAATGTCACTAAGCACAAATTATGATGCTTTCATAATTTTATCAGTTACTATCTCAAGGTATATGTTATATACACTAAAAGCAAGATTAATGATAAAAATGTGTGTCAAATTACTGCTGATAATCTGGATTTTTTCTTCTTTTTCTGCTTATGGCATCTTTGTTTCTACTATGCAGTGGCAGATAAAGAGCTCATACTTGGAGATGGACAATCTCAACTTTGCCATTTTCTTGTTTGGTCAGAAAAGGATTTGTGTGTTAGTTTCTTTTGATAGTTTCACTGCAGGTATGTCTTTTAATGTGCATTGGTGAAGATTAGTTGAATTAAAATCAGTTAACACAGTCCATAAGTAATCTTAACAAAGCACCCTTAAAACTGCAATATGCCACAGCTAGGAAGAACAAATGAACAAGAATAACTCTTATCAACTTTTCCATATTGAAAAGACCTAAACTTTGGATACCTCACATACCAGACACAGGATGTGACCAGCTGTCATTCAGATCAAGGAATAGAAATATGTACTTATTTCATTTTTCTTTTGAGACTAAAAAAAAAAATTAGGGTTTTTAGAAATAAATATAAGACTGAAGTTTTCATCTCCCACCTCCCATTCTCCAATGCACACCACACTGGGATATATATTTTCCACTCTGGAGACTGTTGACTTACTACAGTGGTAACAATAAACATGGAGAAAAATGAATGAAATTGAACACATTAGAGGAGTTAAAATCATTAGGACTTGGTGACAGTCTGTGAGGTGCGATAAAGAGGGAAATGGCAAACATAACTCGTATAATCCTTTCTAGCTTCACTAAGATATGGAACAGTAGAAGAGAACCATGTTTGTTTTCTCTGCTTTTTTTTTCTCTCTTGATTGGGGCAATCAAGAGTTCTCCTCATGTTTAACTGTGCATTCAATTAAACACCAACTAACACGTAAATTCTTAATCTGGACGAGTAGTGTATAGTAGAAGACAAGAAATAGTTAAGCAATACTCAATGCTCACAAAAATTCCAATGAAGATAAAGAATGAAAAATGTTAGCAGGAATTTCTAAAATGGGCCACTGATGATCTTAATGGCTTTAGTAAGGCATTGAGAGTGAAAAGCAAGATCAGATTAGACTGAAGATTGAGAGAAGGAAATTATTAATAAACAGACAGCAAATATGAACCACTCTTTAATAAGCTTAACTTAATAAGTGGCTGCTGCTGCTAAGTCGGTTTAGTCGTGTCCGACTCTGTGTGACCCCACAGACGGCAGCCCACCAGGCTCTGCCATCCCTGGGATTCTCCAGGCAAGAGTACTGGAGTGGGCTGCCATTGCCTTCTCCATTAATAAGTGGAGTGGCTAGTTAAGCTTAATTTAACAAGTAAATGACAGTGATTCACTAATAAACAACCTCTCCAAATATGTTCTTAAATTCAACTTCTCACCCATCACTATGAACTGCTCTTTCAGAACTGTTGTGTGTGTGCTCAGCCACTCAGTTGTGTTCAACTCTTTGTGTCCTCATGGAATGCAGCCCACCATGTTTCTCTGTCCATGGGATTTCCAGGCAAGAATACTGGAGTGGGTTGCCATTTCCTGCTCCAGGAATCAAACCCATGTCTCTGGAGTCTCCTGCACTGGCTGGTAGATTCTTTATCACTAAACCACCTGGGAAGATGTTCAGACCTGTTGCTTAGCTGCTAAGTCATGTTTGACTCTTTGGACTGTAGCCAATCAGCCTCCTCTGTCCCTGGAATTTCCAAGGCAAGAATACTGGAGTGGGTTGTCATTTTCTCCCTCTAGGGGATCTTTCTGACCCAGTGATCGAACCCACATCTCCTGTCTCCTGCATTGCCGGCAGATTCTTTACCCAATGAGCTACCAGAGACCTGTTAATGGGTATGAAATCCTCTCTTCCCATGTGCTTCTGGGAACTTACTTCTGGCACTTACTTCCTTTGTAACCCCAGTTGTTGTCATCTTGTCAAGTGCCATCACTTGTCCCTTCTCTGGCTTTTCATTAGACCTAGTCCATATGGTTAGTGCACAAGGAGACTAAATACCTATTGAAGCTTCACATTAAGCTTTAAGCTATATTACACATGAAGCTGTATTCACTGAAAATTCAAATAATGAAACATGCTACAAGAAAGCCAAACCCTGGACTTCCTTGGTGGTCCAGTGGTTAAGACACTTCAGGGGCTGAGGGTTTGATTCCTGGTCAGGGAACTTAAGATCCAGCATGTCATGTGGTGGGACCAAAAAAAAAGAAAAGAAAAACCCTGTAAAAGCAACCTAGCCAAAGCAATAATCAATAAGTAGCTAACTGAGATGTTTCAGAAAAATAAAAAATCTAAACACAGTTCAGTTCAGTTTGGTTGTGTCCAGCTCTTTGTGACCCCATGGACTGTAGCATGCCAGGTTTCCCTGTCCATCACCAACACCCAGAGCTTGCTCAAACTCAGATGCATCAAGTCAGTGATGCCATCCAACCATCTCAACCTCTGTCATCCCCTTCTACCCTGGCTTCAATCTTTCCCACATCAGGGTCTTTTCTAATGAGTCTGTTCTTCGCATGAGGTGGCTAAAGTATTGGAGCTTCAGCATCAGTCTTTCCAATGAATATTCAGGACTGATTTCCTTTAGGATTGACTGGTTGGATCTCCTTGCAGTCCAAGGGACTCTCAAGAGTCTTCTCCAACACCACAGTTCAAAAGTATCAATTCTTCAGTGCTCAGCTTTCTTCATGCTCCAAATCTTTCATCCATACATGACTACTAGAAAAACCAAAGCTTTGACTAGGTGGACCTTTGCTGTCAAAGTAATGTCTCTGCTTTTTAATATGCTGTTTAGATTTGTCATAGCTTTTCTTCCAAGGAGCAAGTGTCTTTCAATTTCATGGCTGTAGTCACCATCTGCAGTGATTTTGGAGCCTAAGAAAATAAAGTCTCTCACCGTTCCCACTGTTTCCATTGTTTACTCAGGAAAATAGAGTTACCTGAGTAACTCTATTTTATTAATATATATAATAATATATATTAATATATACCTGAGTATATATTAATATATCTAAATTCAGTCAACGAACATTTACTGAATAGCTATTATATGCCAGAGACTATTCTATTGGTACCATCTAAATGGCTCAGTGGTAATATCTACAGCACCAAGAACACTGCAAGGGATCGTTCAAAACATACAGTTGAATATAAGTAAAGGCAGTCAAAAGCTTTAGTTCACTTCAAACTATTACTGGAAAATCTACCAACTTATCCCTAAGCACACTCATTTACTCTGCCTTCCCTCCTGTGAAAAACAATGACATAATTGTGCTCTGTGCGTGCATGCTCAGGCACTTCAGTTGTGTCCAACTCTTTGGGACCATATAGACACTATATAGCCCGCCAGGCTCCTCTGTCCATGGGATTTTCCAGGGAACAATACTGGAGGACAGGTTGCCATGCTGTCCTCCAAGGGATCGTCCTGACCTAGGGGTCTCGTGCATTGCAGGTGGATTTTTTACCCACTGAGCCACCTGGAAAGTTCTAATTGTGCTCCAAGGCGAGTATTCTCTTCTTGGGTACAAATTTCAATTCCTCGTGTGAAGATTTCCTAAGATTACCTTCTTTCTTTCCCACTTATCACTTGCTTTTCCTTCTTAACAAAATCACTTTCATCAGCATATAAATATGATAAAAATGCCCTCATCTTATAAAAAATACTCCCCAGACAATATCATCATACCCTTTTTTTTGGCACCACATTTCTCTGCTCTCTTCTACAGACAGTGCCTCAAAATAAAATCTCCGTTTATGTAATCACCACCTCTAATGTCTTTTTAGCCCACTGCAACCTTCTCTTGTTCTCATCTTTGTAACTAAAAATGCCACCAATAAAGAATACATTGTCAAAATTTCCCTGGTGGTCCAGAGGTTCAGAATCCCCCTTGCAAAGCAGGGGACCTGGGTTTGATCCCTGGTCAGGGAACTAAGATCCCTCATGCTGCATGGCAACTAAGCCAACTAAGCCCATGTGCTGCCAACTACTGAGCCCCCCACTCCCACCACAATTAAGAGAGTCCAAGCACCGCATGTTGTAACAAAGGTCTCACGTGCCATAACTAAGACAAGATGCAGTCAAATGAATAAAAATTTAAAAAAGAATACACTGACAAACACTGTATGATATCACTTATATGTGAAACCTAAAACATGACACAAATGAACTTATCTATGAAACAGGAACCAAATCACAGGCATAAAGAACAGCATTGTGGTTGCCAAGGGGGAGGGGGGAGGGGGCAGGAGAGGGATGGACAGGGAGTTTGGGATTAGCAGATACAAACTATTATAAACAGAATGGATAAACAACAAGGTCCTACTGTATAGCATAGGGAACTATATTCAATATCCCATGATATTGAAGAATACGAAGAATAGTCTCTGGCACATAACAGCTATTCAGTAAATGTTTGTTGACTGAATTTAGAATATGAAGATGAAATGTATATAAAACTGAATCACTTTGGACTGTAGCCCATCAGACTCCTCTGTCCATGAAATTTCCTAGGCAAGAATACTAGAGTGGGTTGCCATTTCCCCTCTGGAAAATCCTCAAATACTTGAAAATAAAACTACATGCTTCTAAATAACCCATGGGTCTAAGAAGAAGTCACAGAACAAATTAGGGAAATATTTTGTACTGAATGATAATAAAAACACAATATATCACAATTTGTGAGATATATTTTAAAAAAGGGCTTAGAGGGAAACTGATAGTTTTAAACACTTAAAGCAAGAAATGTTTATAATCTATGATCTAAGCTCCAAATTCATAAGTCAGAAGAAAAGCAAATGAAACCCAAAATAGGAAGAGAGAAGAAAATAATCACAATAAAAGCAAAAATCAAAGAAACAGAAAACTGAAAAACCTAACCGATGGTTCTTGGTACTGACAATAAAAATGATAAATGACTAGCTAGACAGATCAAGGAAAACAAAAAGAGAAACCACAAATAACCAATAGTAGGGGGAAGAGAACTTTACTATAGATCTTACAGACATTAAAGAATGAGCATAGCTTATTAATGACACTGTGCCAATAAATCTGACTGAAAAGAAAAAAATTACCAAAACTGACATAATAAAAAATTTGAATAGCTTTATATTAAATAAAGAAATAATAACCAAATTTAATTTTCAATTTAAAATCTTTCAGTATAGAATACTAGGGGTACAGATAGCTTCACTGTTGAGTTATATTAAACACACAAGGAAGAATTAATGTTAATATTTCACAAATTATTTCAGAAAATAGAGATGAAGGGAACATCTCCTTGCCCCTTTTAAGAAGCCAGCACTATCCTGATATCAAACCAAAGACATTATTAGAAAAAAAAGAAAAAAGAAACCTATAAACATCACCCACTCAACGCTGGCATCACCGCCTCCCCCCGCCCCACCACCGTCACAGGGCAAAGGTGAAAAATCTGAACTAATATTTCAAAAAGAAGAATGGCCAATAAGCTCATAAACAGGTTCAGTGTTATTAGACATCAGGGAAATATAAATTGAAACCAGTATGAGATACTGCTAATGCCCAGGAAAATGGCTGAAACTAAAAAAGAATGACAATACCAAATGTAGGATGTAAAGCAAATGAAATCAGTCCTGAATATCCATTGGAAGGGCTGATGCTGAAGCTGAAATTCCAATATTTTGGCCACCTGATACAAAGAACTGACTCACTAGAAAAGACTCTGATGATGGGAAAGATTGAAGGTGGGAGGAGAAGGGGACGACAGAGGATGAGATGGTTGGATAGCGTCACTGACTCGATGGACATGAGTTTGAGTAAGCTCCGGGAGTTGGTGATGGACAGGGAAGCCTGGTATGCTGCAGTCCATGGGGTTGCAAAGAGTTGGATATGACTGAGCGACTGAACTGAACTGAAAACAAATGAAACTACTATACACGGCTGGGAAATGGGAGTGGATAAGGTAGGAATGTGATATAACCAATTTAGCATGTACCTGATAAATAAGCCAGAAATTCTACTTTTTTCTGTATAACTCAGTATACCCGTAAGAAAAGAAAATACAAGCTCATACAAAGAATCGTTAGTCAATGTTTATAAGTACTCAATTCTTAATAGGTCAAATCTAGAAACAACTCAATGTTTATCAACAGGTGAATGAATAAATAAATTTTGGTATTTTTATACAATGGAAATAAAAATGAACTATGAATATAAAGAAAAACATTATTGATACATTCAAGAACATGGAAGAATTCCAAAAGTATATACTGAGCAGAAGAATGCAAATATATATGCCAAAAATATATATACACTGTATGGATTACATTTATATGAAATTCAAGAGAAAGCAAAACTTACCTATAGTGACACAGAACAGATAGCAATTGTGTGGGGCCAGTGGTGGGGTGAGGTGGACTGGAAAGGAACTTGAGGGAACTTTGTGGGTTGAAGGAAATGTTCTAATTCTTAATTAACATGGTGCTTACAAAGGTGCATATGTCTATCAAAACTCAGGCTGTACATTAAGTGTGCATTTTTAATGTGTAAACATAGCTGACTTAACAAGTAAAAGAGTGGTATGACACACATACATGCAGAAAGTTTTAACTCTGCCTCATATCACTCACAAAAATAAATGGAGCTAAATATAAACAAAGGAAATAAAACTGTAATCACATTAAAATAAAAACAAGAAGTTATGTTTATGATCCTGGAGATGGAAAAACCTTCTTTAACAAGACATTAAAGATCAAAAGCTTTATACAAGAGAAAGATAAATTTATGCACCCAACAAAATCTTTTAGACCATAAAACTTAAATGGGCACTAAGTGGGAGAAACATTTGTAGAATGTGGAATAAATTATTCAAATCCAGAATTCAAACAAAACAACATAAAACAAAAACAGAAATTTTCCTAAAATGCATTAGGCAAAAGGTAGAGCCCAAAGGGCAGAAGAAATAGGCCAATTAATCCACATAGACATTAAATGGATGACAAATCTGTAAAGATGATGAACCTCCCCATCAACCTAGGAAATAGAATACTATTTACTACTCAAAAGACTGGTGCTTAAAATAACAAATAGCAGTGTGCATGTAAGGAATAAAAGGAAATACAAGTGCAGATTTTGACTAGCACAATTACCACAAAGGGAATTTGAGAGTATATATTAACTATATACTCTCAATATTCAACAATTTTATTTCTTGCTTTTTACACAAAAGAAACTCATATGTACACAAGAAGGCATGAATAAAAGTTACCCACTATAGCAACGTTTGCAGAAATGAAAACTTGACAACAAGATAAATATCAAAGGGAAATGGCTAAATAAATTTAAATTAAGATACAAAACGGATGCAATTAAAAGAACTGAAGACCTCTATATGTAATATATTACATATAATAACATGAAAAAGTATCTAAGATCTATTGCTGACTGATTAAAAATACAGAATAATATATCTGTACAGAAATTAAATGAGAAAATGTTTGTATGTAATGATTCCATTAAATGTCCATATAAATGCATTTGAAAAGACTTGTAAAGGTATGCATGAAGTAGCTCTGGTGAGATGGAGGAGGCAGAATATGGAGAAGGCTATTATTAGGGGTCCTTCTTGCATTCTTGGTACAAGTATAAATTAATGTTTAAAAAAACAAATCTGATGATTTTAGATGAGCTTGGAATTATTGTCTGAAGAACTGTTACCACAGGCTGTAAGTATGGTTGTCGCATTCTCTGGAAAGAGAGTTCCTCATACAAATAGTCTGGGAAACCCTTACCATCTGTGGCCAAGAATATCATAATAGTTCACAAGAAGCAGTGATGACCTCTAAGTCTCTATCACAAGTTGCCTTGAAAGATTTTCCAAGTTTTCTCTCAATCTAAGTCAATCTCAATTCTATAGTCTAGTTTTATTTTCTTCATAGTAATTATCACTATCTGAAGTTACGTATACATTCACTTATTTATTATCTATCTCCCACTAAAATGGGAATGGCAAAATAATTCTGAATTCACATGATTTTAGTCAAGCCATTTAGAGTTTTCTTACAGTATAAAGACACATTTTATTTACTTACCTTGGTTGGAAAAGGAAATTTGGAAGGTTCTGTTTTGCATGGTGTATGAATAGCCGTTAGAGGGGGAGGCCATGAATGCGTCATCTCCTGAAATGTAATTATTACAGTTTGTTTTCAAGCAGGTCAAGGATAAAAATTACACAGCTAAAAACCAGATCTGTATTATAAATGCTGGTTTTGTGACTGCTCCTCCAAAAGTGTACATATTTAATCAGTAAATATTAATTAAGCACAATGTGTGCAAGGCACTATGGGGTAGATAGTTTACACTTTGACTTCAAGGGGGTTAGACTTGAAGTGATAAGACCTGTGAATAGTTATAGAAATCAGCCTGTAACCAAATACAGGGCACATAGTAAAATGCTATTAAGGAAGAGCTTGCTGTAGGAGTGGGAAAGGGGGATAACAGGAAGAAAAGCAGCCAGCTTTTACTGTGTACCTCTAATGGGCCAGATACTGTGCTATTTTATGTCCGTTACTCAGCTAGTAGTCATAATGACATTATGAGGTAGATACCATTATTATCCTGACTCTTTGTAAGATAAAACTAAAGCACAGAGATTAGCTATTTACTCCAGATCATACACTTAGTAAGTAATGGACATAGAATTTGATCCTGAGTAGTCTCGCTACAGAGTCCATTCACTGATATGAAATTTTGGTCAAGTGCAGAAAATCAGAAGAAAGGTATCAAATGCACACATAGAAGAAGACAGACAAGTAAGACTACATGTCTGATTTCATTTAATGCCTTCTGTCTAATCATATGCCAAGTATGTCCAAGTGGAAGTTTGGATACAATCACAATGTATATGATAGAGAAGCAGGAAACAGAGAGGTATCAGACATGGAACAAGGAAGAAGTGTTTCACCTCTGGCATGTAGTTCAAAGCCAGCCATCAAGTAGATTGAGAAAATACAATGAATTAAAGGTATAACCTTTAGGAATTTATCCTATAGCTATACCCACACAGTTATGTAAAGATACATGTTCAAGAGATTCACACAAAGAAAATGAAAATAACCTAAACATCAACAACATAGGATTAATTAAATTACCAGACACTCATACAATGGAACACCAAGCAAACAGAAAAATGAGAAAGTTACCTTCTGAAATGAAATGATACCCACAGTTACTGTTAAATGCCAAATACAAATCAGTGCATGTCCTCATAAATGTTTATCTATGGAAAAATCTCTGAGAGATAGTTAACCTTTGGACAACAGAATGACTGAAGAAAGAAGAGATGAGAACACTTGATACAGCTTCTACCACTTGAATCTCTTGAAATAGTCACCTGCACTCAGCTTGCTCTTTATCCTCTTACAATGCTTCATGTCTTTAACAGTATTTCATTTTCTGAAGTAACTGTATATAGTTGATTATTTCCTACATTGTGCTTGAAAATGTCAGCTCAAAGGGTGCAATACTAACCCTATTATCACCACTATATCCTTGGTGCTTGACACACAGTAGGTACACAGTAAGCTCTGAATTAATAAATCATTTCTTACAATAAATATATTACTTTTAGAATAAAAAAAAACCTTTTTATTTCCTTTAAGTTTGTGATGGGGTTCCCAGAAAAAATATGGCTGCAAGTATGAACACGAAAGCAATGTGAACCTGAACTTCCTTATATGCTGCACACAGGGAAGGGAAAAGGAACAGAAACTTATATGCCCCAGGTTTTCAATGTTGGCATTTGACACCTTACACACCAAAATCCTCTCAATAAAAAATCTACTTAACTCCCTACTGTCAAATGACTGAGCATCTATTACACCCAAGGCCATGTGACAAGTCTTATATATACATAAAATACATAATAAATGGCTTCCCTTGTGGCTCAGCTGGCAAAGAATCTGCCTGCAATGTAGGAGACCTGGATTTGATCCTGGGGTTGGGAAGATCCCCTGGAGAAGGGAAAGGCTACCCACTCCAGTATTCTGGCCTGGAGAATACTGTGGAATGTATAGTCCATGGGGTCGCAAAGAGTCGGACACAACTGAATGACTTTCACTCACTATAATAAATGGTGAGTAACATCATAGAAATAATTAAATACAAGAAAATCTTAAGATTTCTTCCAAGTATTTACATGCCATGCATTTCTGAGGATTTAAGAGTAAAGATATATACTCCCTTAGACTTTTTACATACATGGCAACTGAAAAATGAAAGCAATGAGTCATCATTGTGGTCTGATGACCTGATATAGGGGAGGAAAGGATTTCAGTGGGATTCTAAGAAAAAACAGAATCTGTATATAACTGAAGAGGAAGGAGAAACACATTCTATGAAAGTTTACAGAGGTGAAAGAATAAGAAAGTGTATGGCTTAGGGAAATCAGTTTGGGAAAAGTGGTCAGTTTGTAGTGGGAGAGGCTGAAACTGGCCTGTATACAGACTAACATTTAAAATGTTAAATTTGTACACTATTCTTTTTAGGGGACTTAGAGAGCCTGAAAACTTCTTAGAAGGAAATTATGAAGACAAAGGATTAAAGCAAAGACTATGGCGGCAATACAGAAGACAGATGAGCAGGGAGACTCCAGACAGAAAGGCAGAGTGAGGACTGTATAGTACAATTACTAAAGCTCAAAGTGGCGGAAACACAGAAACAAACATTTTCAAGAAATTTTCAAAGTCTTGCATGTAGTTTTGTGGTTAAACATGAGAGAAAAAAGTGAAGGATAATTAGGATTCTACAATTAGCCAGGAAGAACAGTGATACTACTAATAGAAGTCAAGTCTGATAAATATGGCTTCAGACATATCTGAAGAGGCAGGGAGAAACCCAGAGACCCTCCTAAGAAGCAATGAAGAGACAAAAACCAAACCCAAAGGAGGCCAAGGCAGGAGAGAAAGATTGAATAGCTGTCTAACAGCAAAAGCCCAAAGGATGGAGGAAAATCTCATCAAAGAAGAAAAAGAAGAGAGAAGCAATGGCTTAAAAAATGCACTCAAGTTTAAGAGTTAAGAGAAGACATAAGCTTTCCCAAAGGGCAACTTTGGAATGTTGAGAATGAGACAAGAAAAGGTGTGTAGAAAATTAAAAAAAAAAACAATATAACAACAGTCAAGGAAGAAAAAAAAATGGTGTTTCCAGAAGGAAAAAATAAAAACTTCTTTAAAACAGCAGAAAGAGTAGAGAACTCAAATGAAGCCTCTAATGGCATGGGAGGTAATGACCTGGGAGAAACAAGTTCAGGAGAATGGTGGAGGTAAAAGAGATTTTAGTAGGCTAAAAGGACAGGGAAGCCTGGTGTGCTGCATGCAGTCCATGGGGTCTCAAAGAGTCGAACACAACTTAGCCGCTGAAAAACAACAAAAGAAAAGAAGGAGAAAATAAGTGGCAGCAGCCAATGCAAGCAGTCTTTCAAAAGTATTCACAGTGAAGGGGACTTCCCTGGTGGTGCAGTGAATAAGAGTCCACCTGCCAAAATGCAGGGGACATAGGTTTGATTCTGATCCAGGAAGGTCCCATGTACCTCGCAGCAACTAAGCCCATGTGCCACAACTACTGAGCCCGCACTCTAGAGCTGCAACTACTAAAGCCCACGTGCCCTAGAACCTGTGCTCTGCAACAAGAGAAGCCCACGCACCAAACCAAAGAGTAGCTCCCACGTGCCACAACTACAGAAAGCCTGTGCAAAGCAACAAAGACCCAGCGCAGTCAAACATAAAAAAAAATTTTAAAAAGTACATACAGTGAAATACAAGTACAGACACAAAAACTCAGGTGTACACAAAAAGCACAATTAATATGTGACTGATGGTTTTTGTCTATTGAGCCAAAAACAGTTTCTTTTTCCAACAGACAACATTTTCTTTTCCCAACAGAAGAATGTACTCTTTAGTCATGTGTCAAGTTTAAACATATTCCATTAAACACTCAAAATGTATAGTATTCAGAGAAGACTTTTTATGTATATCTGATGTGAAAAGTATATACAGATCAACTACAAAGCAAGCTATTTTCAACACAACGATTTGATAACTACTGACATTTTAAGCATTTCAAATTATTAACTGATAAACCTAAGAAGGTATAGTTATATTTGGTTTCTTCCTCTTTTCAAAGCAAACTGTTAAGACCAGAATTTGTTTTTACTTACAAACAAAACCCCCAGCGTTTTGAGGGCAAATAATAAACTAACCAAGTAGTTCAGAACTTAAGTATGACTATAAACAGAAAAGAGTCCGTTATTTTTGATGGACACAATCAGGTTATACATGTAATCAGTCTGCTGCAGCTTCAGATACTTTGTGAAATACAAGGTGGGAGGGAAGGCAAGAGGGTAGCAGAGCATCATAATTAAAGAGACAAACTATTTAAAAAAAACCCAAAAACTTACTTTAAGAATTTCATCCACACAACTCACATCCCCAGAAGCAGATGCCTAAAAAAAGAGGAAAAGAAACATATATTAGGTCTGAAGTCATGTCTTACTAGGTTTTTATCATTTGTTGTACAGATTTAACATTATTAGAAATAAAACTAATATTAAAGATATATTTGGTATTCCACTACTCAAAGCCAGAACACTAATTAGAACCTTTGGACTAATTCCCTTAAACACAAAATTTCAAGCATTAAAAATTTTTAATCACCAAACTACATGATCGGAAATTTTTTAAAAAGTTTTCCAAGAAATCTTATCTTTCTTATACTTGGATTAGAAATAACTTTTAAAATGTAGTTTCTTCAGCTGAACAAGATGTCAAAATTAAAAGTCGATTTAAATACAAAATATACTATAATACTGAGACCATCATTTCACATAAACTAACAAACAGAATAAAACGATCAGCTGTCTGGAACACAATGGACATTTTACATAACATTTCTTAAATCAAGAAAGTTAAGTTTATTCTGAAGCACAAACAACAACTGAAGAGTTATGGTGAAGTCTAGGTCTAAGGATCACATTATAATGTGTAAAGAAAGAACAAATCACCACTTTACTGTTCTCTTGAGGGGAGTAATTAGATGACAAATGCCAGGAACAATGCGTTTCCCAAGGCCACAAGAAAGATTTTTAAATGTCCTCAAAACAGCATTTTACCTATCCCCCATCCCTTCCCCCACTGTTTTAAGCTATGAGGTGTAATTTTCAGCTACTGATATGGCTTAAAAATTTTTTTATTGCAAAAACTAGATTAAAGGATAAAATTCCAGCTATTTCACAAAGAATGCTCACTATTCTGAATAGAATATTTTGGTACATAGTTCTAAATACCTTAAATTTCAGGCCACCACTATCCCTGGAGCAGTCACCACAAACCTTTAAGTGTACCCAGAGAAAAGGATCATGGCATCCAAATCATAAAACATTACCGTCTCCATGCAACCAAAAAAGTTTCAACATTTACCACAATGAACCATGCCCACATCTTATTGATGAGTATTGCAATGAGAAGTAATTTTTTTAAAACAAAAGAAACAAAATGTATTATCCCATAAAATAAAAATAAGCAAACCTAAGGTATTGAGAGATCATGTTTTAGTTCTATAACTGACTT
Organism: Antilocapra americana; assembly: GCA_007570785.1. NCBI lineage: Eukaryota > Metazoa > Chordata > Mammalia > Artiodactyla > Antilocapridae > Antilocapra > Antilocapra americana. Next base: position 7,129,547 of record ML661896.1, on the reverse strand, counting down.
GTCATTTTAATATTTGAAAACAACAAATGACCTTTTTTCTACTGCTCAAGAGAAGTATCTAAGAGCTCTATGGATTCACTTGGGAGTCAATCACAAGTTTTTCCTTAAACTTTTACATTCCTTACTGTTAAGAAAAAGAGTTCAAGTTCAATCATAATTTCAGGGTGAATTGCCTCATATAGTTACAATGTTAAAAAGCTCTAAATGTGTGACTTACATCCAACGGTTGGGAAGGTATTTTCAGCTTGGTGAGATGTGCTTTACTGCTGGGCTTCAGTTCAGTCATGCTGTTGCCATGAGACTGGCTGCTGTAGTGTTCAGAGGACAGCTTTGGTTCCATGGACTCCTGTCCATCCATGGGCCGCACATAGGCAGTGGGTTTCTGTAGCATTGAGCTAGACTTTGACATCAGTGAAGGTGGGAAAGACTGATTTGAGTGCTGCCCACTTGAAAAAGGTACACGGGAAGGAGAATCCCAGTTTGCATCAGGGTCCCGAGGTGATTTGGAACGCTGATGTTCTTTGCTATGGTGATCATTCCCATGAGACCTGGAATGACTGGAGCTTAATGAAGAAACAGCCTGGGGTTTTCCAGGGCTGGAAGAGCGTGATTTGGAGTGTTCTGATCCATGCTGGCCTTTTTTCCGGCTACTGCTCCCACCACTGTTGTAGGAGTCACGGTCATGTCTCTGGCCACTACTATTAGTGCCACCACTGGCACTTGCACTGGCCCGCTGGCTACTGTGTCCACTCTGTAAGCCTGAGGACCGTTTCTGGGACTGAGAAGTGCTGGGTGCAGGTCCTACTGGAGTCCATTTGCTACTCTGATGAGAGCTTCCATGTCTCTGTTCAAAGAAATTTGGGTTAGACTTTTCATCTGCTGTTGGCGGTACTGTAGGCTTGGGAATTGCAACAAGCTTTGGTATAGATCTGTCTCCTATGAAATCCTTCATTTCATCGTAGTTTCCAAGCATACTCTGAATACGACTTGACAGCTTATCTTCTTTGCTAGTCTACAAAAAATAAAATAAAATAAAACTATAAAATTAACTGCAAGTGAAAAACCTTCAAGTTAAAACACTAATATTCTAGAGGACACTGAGAAATATATATATATAATAGACTATAGGAAATCTTTTAAAAATCCAAATTTCACTAATACATATACTAGAACAGTAGTAAAAATATTTTGAAGAGCAGGAAGAGCAATCATGCCGTTACGTAATTAAGTTCCAAATCAGCATATTAGCCAATACTCATACTTTTGGCAGTCAAGGAAAACAACATATTCCTTACAATTCAATGTTATAGTTAGAAGCAGAAGTAAAAAGCTGAATGAAACAAGCTATATATACTCAATTGTCTTTTTTTAATTAATAATTCCTTCTGTTACTGGGACACATCAAGTTAACAAAAGTCAACAACAAATTAAGCATGGAAAAATCCAGTTATAAATTTTGGCTATTAATTGTAACCATAAAGTCCTCCAAATTTTGAAGTCAAAAGTGTATACTGAGTTTCCAAAATTATTTTTGAATAATAAGATCCAAGATATCTACAAGCTTTAGGACTCTTTCACATTCATATACATGAAAGAAAAAAGTTGACTGATTACATAAAAAGGAAATCAAGACTGAAAAACAAACAGAAGACCCTGAACCACCCAGTATTTATTCTGAGGTTGGTATGAATCAGTAAGGACTTTAGATTATATGAAAATCAGTCTGAGAGGTAAATATACAGCCATTTATTGACAACATCAAGGTCAGAAATCAAATCCTATTCATTGGATATTTACATACTACATACCATACTACAAAATAAATGGTAGTATGAGTCAAAGGTTCTGGACCAACTCCTGTTCTTTTCAAAAATGTCTTTAATCCCAAAGTATTGTGTTATACTCATAAATGATGCCAGTCTAACTGCCCTTCATTGGACAAATCTTAAAAGCTCTGAATAAATGGCTACTTATAGATCTCACAAATGATTTCTACAAACACCAAATGTAAGTGTAAACCCAAGATATGTTGTTAATTTGTATTTCATGAGAAAAAAATCCAACATACTTTCAACATCATACTATAAAGCCAACAATGATCACTAGTGCTGTAATATATATTATTATAGTTATTCTACACAATATAAGCCTTTAAATTATAGTAATAGTTCCAATGAAAGTGTTAGAAAGTGTGAATGTGTTAGTCACTCAATTGTGTCCAACTCTTTGTAACTCCATGGACCGTAGCCCGCCAAATTCCTCTGTCCATGGAATTTTCCTGGCAAAAATACTGGAGTGGGTAGCCATTCCCTTCTCCAGGGGATATTCCTGACCCAGGGATCAAACCTACATCTGCTGCACTGCAGGCAGATTCTTTACCACTAAGCTATCAGGAAAGCTTACTTCCAATGAAATCCAAAGCCAAATCAAATATGAGAGAAACATTTGTGGCCAATACAGTTACATTAAACTCATCAGATTCAGTTTGGGTTGGATCCCTGGGTCTGGAAGATCCCCTGGAGGAAGGCATGGCAACCCACTCCTGTATTCTTGCCAGGAAAATTCTATGGACGGAGGAGCCTAGAGGGCTACAGTCCACAGGGTCACAAAGAATTGGACATTACTGAAGCAACTGAGCATGCACACACACAAATCAAATATAATGATAGATTTTTAAAAAGGCAATTAGTTCAAATTATTGAACACATCTGACAACATGCTTTTATCTAAATTTGACATTGTTAATTAAGCATTAAACATATAGAAAGAAAATTAGAGAATCTAGTATATGAAAACAGAAAAAGAACCAGATTGATACTGAAAACACTTTTATTCAAATATACTAATAGCCACTGAAACTTGATAAACTAGTAAGCAAATGGCAAGAAATAGGGAAAAACAAAAGAATCTATGAAATATTTCTCTTTGACTCATGTTATACCCAAACAGCCAAGGAAACAGCAGATGATGTGCACTGATAAAGTAACTTTTAATTTAGTTCAGGGCTCAGAAAGGTAAAATGCCTGCCAAGGGCTAGTGGTAGAGCTAGGAATAAAGATAGAAATGTTTGAGCTAATCCATACTTAAGGAGTTATAGGACAGAGATGGGATTGTGGTGCGGTGAGGGGTTGTGAGGATGACATTAGGGCACCAGTGATGTTATATTTCTTGATTCGGGTGTTAATTATGTGAGGTTGCTCATATGGTGAATGAAAATTCTTTCACCTATAACACTTACTTTTTGTACTTTTCTGTACATATATTATACAGCAATGGAAAATTTATACCAAAGAAGTACATTCTATTATGAGGAAAGGAAAAAAATGTTAAAGGGCATAACACAGTAACTTTTTCTAATATAAAAACTCAAGTTTAAACATTTTAAAAGCAAAATATGTCACATGATGGGAGATAAAACATACAAAAGGACAACTTACAACTTTGTATGGCTCAGCAAAGAGAGGAGAGCTAGGTGGAAAGGCGTCGTCGCCCTGCTGAATTTCCTGATTCCGCCTTTCCCGTTCTTTCATACGCAGCACATTCCGGTCTTCACGGTTCATGTTGCTATGAAGAGAAACACAACCTTTACATCACACAAAAAAAGGAAAAATTAAATGTTCTGTATTCATTTTGTCAGTTTAATGCTTCAGTTGTGGAGATTCCCTTTTAACTTTCAAGTGATAACAGGCATAAGTAATGAAGTTGGGTTTTGGCAATGGTATTATCAACTAAAAACCAAGTGTCTTCCCACATCTATCCAGATAGCAAACACTGGCCCAGGATATTAGGATCCACCCCTTTTAAACACTTAGCCTGATGAAGTTTTAAGTTTTCTGCTAGCTAAAAGTCAGCTAAAACTTACATATTCAGAGGGAAAGTAGTACTTAAACCCATAATTCTTAGTATTTCCTATAAGCCTTCTGTGGCTTCTTCTTCAGAAATCTAACTATTCTTTGTTAGAAGCATACAACCCACTCCTACCTACCACCCCCTCCCGCCAGGGTCCAGTGCTTTTCTCTACTTTCCATCTACCTTATCTTGAATTCTTTTTGTCCCAAACACAGCTTCCTTGGTGTCCATCCTTATGGCAGTTTGATCTCAGCTTTGCTGTTGTTCTAGATTCCCTAAAAAATGACATTTCTGCTCTAAATACATTAATATTTCAATTAACACCTCAATAAATGCCAAAACTGAGGCTTTCAGCAGCAGAATCTAAAATTAACTTGGGTTAGTAACAGTAGTTGAAATTTTACAGAAAAAGTCTTTTGGGAGAAGGGGTAAATGAGGGCATTATTTCTATAATCATGACAGTATGTTCTGTTTTCACTAAGAAGAAACCAAGGAAAATAGTTTATATCAGTGGATTTTTGGTTAATAGATAATAATGAAAACTGTTGTCTAATCCTGGGACAAGGGATTCTCAGGGACTCTGCAACACACTCTTCCCTGGAGATAGATTTAATCATCTGTCCTAGTTATGCGTTATTTTGTTTTGAAAGTTCTGTTGGAGGTCAAAGAAAAAGACCAGGTTATTCAGTGGAGTATTTCCAGCCTTATGATAAGATTCACAAATTAAATCAGAAAATTAAAGTCAATCAAGACTGGTAGAAAACTATAATTGTAAAATGAGAAAGGACAGCAAAACAAATATATTCTTAAGGTCTTTTATAAGCACAAATAAACATTTAAATATAAAACTCCCTGATTTGCAACTTACTATCATTCAAATGAAGCAACTTAGTGCTTAAAAATGTGTTCCAGTTGTCCAAATGTATATTCAAGTTCTTTCTTTTATGTACAACTTTCTAATAAACTTATAAAAGAATATAAACTATTTTGAGGTTATGGGAATAGTGTGTGCTTTCTTTGGTCTCCCATCAGTACTACAAAAAGTATTTGATTCTTTCTTTGATAAATAGCACAAAACATCTACACTTCGGTATTTAGAAATTAAAATGAAAGATTATTTATTATCCCCTAGCACACTTGTGCCAACTAATAATTGTGTATCACTAACAATCAAACTTCAGATAGACCTCTAGAGCTATGGTGCCACAACACATGAACTTGTCTGTATCTGTTTCTGCGTTAACGACCAATTTCCTCTAATTTCCTAAATTTAATTCTTGAAAGCTCAGGGACTACTCCAGTGATCCAGCAGTTAAGACTCCAACCTTCCACTGCAATGGGGGGTGGGTTCAATCCCTGGTTGGGGAACTAAGATCCCATACAGCAGGGCAACTAAGCCCTTGTGCCCCCAACTGGAGAAGCTCACCCACCACAACAAGAAGCCTGTGCACAACTAGAGAAAGCCCACTCAACACAATGGAGACCCAGAGCAGTCCCCATCCCCAAATTCTTGAACAATCAGAAAACAACAGACATGCCTTATTTAAATTATAATTTAATTTTATGTATTCAACAGCACTAACATAATCACGCCAGAAACATGTGAACATTTACTGCAAAAATAGATGATTCCCACAATAAAATTCCTCCTATAATTCAATAATAAAAACTTTGCTTTCTTAAACAATAAGTCATCACACTGAATATTTCCTCTTTTAACAAAACTGCCAAGAAGCTCACGATGAAATTAAATGATTGCTAATAAGAACTAATATCCCAGTTTCAGTTCTTATTCTCTAGGTTTTTTCTGATTTGAGTTATTTTCACATCTAATACATTGGTTCTATTTTTTTCCTTCTGTGTCTTTCAATATCAGTATCTCTGCCCAAAATAAAGTTTTCCCCAAAGCAGTAATTTCAATAATTCCACTTGAGCTGACCTAAAATTAATATGAAATTCAAATGACTCAATCTGAAGTATATCTCTGTTGTACAGGCAAAATTATATTCCTCTTATATTTGCAACTACTATACTGAAATCGAATTCAGTAAAAAATAACAAACTGCTATATCACAGCCAATCTACCAGATAAAATAATTTCTAAAAGAAAATTAGCAAGTAGAAAGGTTCTTCTTCTAAAATTTTTAATTACTTAAGGTAAATTGTTTAACTACCTATCTAGTATTTATTTTAAGTTGATATATTAATTACATTTTTTTCTAGTTTTATACACAGCACTGTTGAAAGTTAATAGCAAAATGGTTTGATATGTACCATAAAGTCATCATCACAGTAAGTTTAGTGAACATGCATCATCTCATACAGATGCAAAGTTAAAGAAATAGAAAAACATCATTTTTGATAAGAACTCAATGACTGACTCTCAACTTTTAAGTAAAACATACAGCACTGTTAATTAAATTGTATTGTCCAGAACCTCCCTAGCACTTCTCCTTATAACTGGAAGTTTGTACCTTTGACTGCCTTCATCCAATTCCCCTGACCCTGATCCCCCATCTCTGGTAACCACAAATCTTAACTCTGCTTTTTCTGAGTTTGTTTCTGAAGTGTAATTGATCTGAAATACTATGTTAGTTCCTGCTATACAACCTGATTTACCTCTATATATTTGAAACTGATCGCCACTATTAATCTAGTAAGATACCTCACCATACAAAGATAATACATAGTTACTGATCATATTCCTCACACTGTACATTTCAAACTCTTGACTCATTTACTTCCTAAATGGAGTTTGTACCTCTTCACCATCCTTACCTGTTTCTTTTCTTCAACCTCAACCCCTCCCCGCTGGCAACCATCTGTTTGTTCTCTGTATCCAAAACTTTGGTTTCTGTTTTATTGTGCTTGCTTTTTTTTTTTTTAAGATTCCACATATAAGTGAAATCATGTAGTATTTGTCTTTCTCTGTCTGACTTATTTAACTTTTTAGTATAATACCTTCTAGGTCCACCCATATTGTTACAAATGGAAAAATTTCATTCTTTGTCATGGCTGAGTAATATTCCATTATACATATTTATATATCACATCTTCTTTATCCATCCATCTACCAATGGAACTCTGGCTGCTTCCATTTCCTGGCTATTGCAAACAATGCCACAACTAACATAAGGGTGCATCTATCTCAGGTGTTTTTGTTCTCTTTTGTTTGCTGACCATATGGTAGTTCTGTTTTTATGGATGGTATTTCAGATAACAGCAATGTTAAGTCCCTCAACTGGGATTACTCTATTTCATTATGTAGGAGAAAAGCCTTGATTCTTACTTAGCACATATACAACACACAGGCGAAATGTTATGTTTGCCAACTCTCAAATGGTTCAATGCCCACTGAAATCTATACCTATTATGTATAGATAGTATGTCTATAGAAAGTATTGTATGTGCGGTTGGGGGGAGAGACAAGAGAGAGAGAAGGATGGATAAAGGAAGGCGGGAAAGATAGAGGTAAAGGAAAGAGTCAGGCAGCAGCAGCAGCAACAACTAAATGTTAACAGTAAAAATGTTTATCTAGGTGAAGGGTATAGAGATCTGTATCATACTTTTCTTAGGTTTGAGATTTTAAAAAATAAAATAAGAAAGGTTAAGAGTGATTAAAATATTTAGAGCACAATGGGTGCTTTCCAACATTTTTCAGTCTTGGGACTACCATCAAACTATTTCTTCTCTAGGGTTTACGGCATTTCTCTCATGATTAAGGTGCATGTCCAAATCTACTCTGATATCCAGTTCTCCTCAACTTTTCTGTGTCATGATTTATCACATTTCAGAAAAAAATTACACTTATTACTGGCAAGAAGGAGACAACATCCACAGGCCAAGCTTCAGTTCAATAAATGAACATCCAAAATTTATCTAAAGCAAAATTTAACATTTATTATTAAGTGTACTATTAACTTAATATGCAACAAGCGTCTATTATATACTTAGCATTGGGGAGAACAAGAATAACTTGCCAGACTAGATTAAAACTTATTATAATCCATTACCATTATCAAAATAGCATGGTAAAGAAATGAACAAATTGATCAGTAAAACAGAGGCAAGAAATAAATCCCCAAACATGTGGGATTTTAATAGTTTAAAAAGCCCAATTCAATATAAAATGTCTTATTTAATAACTGTTAAGAGCCATGTGCTTTTCTAAAATGACAACTATTAAAATGGAGAAGACATTTCAAAATCAGCCAGAATAAAGACAAAGCTTTCAGCCCAGTAGCCTCACTTGTGGGACTGTATTCCACAGAACTAAAAGCATAGCTATAGGCTACAAAGATGTTCACTGCAGCACTATTTTTAGTGGCAAAACAATTTAAAATAATCAAATGCCCAAGAACAAAGAGATGGTTAAATAAACCATGATTTATTAAAACAAATGAAGTAGATAATTTCCAATTAACCTGGGGAATTTCCATAAATTATGTTATGTAGGGAAAAGTAGGTACAATATAATGTATGCCATATGACTGATAGCTTCATTATTTCTTTAGCTTAAACTTGGAAGTAGAATTGTTAAGTGCTGAGTATACAGAAATACAACTAATTCAACTAATAGGAAAACATGCCCACCACCATTCTCATAAGCTAAACACAAGAAAACTGAAAATCTGAATATCGAGTTTTCATGCATAATATGAAAGATGTCTCCCTATTTAGTTAAATCTTTCTTATCCCTCAGTAAATATTTTGGCAGTTCCTGCAAACGTTAATAGGGAACAGTATTCCACCTATGTATTTTCTGAAAAAGATAAACCTTTTAAAAAAATTTTTTTGAGTAAAATATAGTTGTTTACAACATTGTTTTAGTTCAGGTTACAGCAAAGTGATTCAGTTATAGACATATATATATTTGGATTCCTTTCTATTATAGGTCATTACAAGATACTGACTATAGTTCCCTGTGCTATATAGTAAGTCCTTGCTGGTTATCTATTTTATATACAGTAGTTCGTGTATTTTAAATCCAAACTTCTGATTTATCCCTCCCCTTCTTCCCCTCTGGTAACTGTAAGTTTGTTTTATATGTCTGTGAATCTATTTCTGTTTTGTAAATAAGTTCTTTGTATCCTTTTTTTTTAGATTCCACATATAAGCACTATCATATGACATTTGTCTTTCTCTGATTTACTTTACTTAGTATGATAATCTCCAGGTCTATCCATGTGGCTGCAAATGGCATTATTTCATTATTTTCAATGGCTAAGTAATATTCTATTCTGTATATATACCACATCACCTTTATCTGTTCATTTGTTGATGGACACAGATTGCTTCCATGTCTTGAGTGAGTGAAGAAGTGAGTGAAGTGAAAGTAGCTCAGTTGTGTCTGATTCTTTGCGACCCCATGGACTGTAGCCTAACAGGATCCTCCATCCATGGGATTTTCCAGGCAAGAGTACTCAAGTGGGTTGCCATTTCCTTCTCTAGGGGATCTTCCAGACCCAGGGATTGAACCCAGGTCTCCCACATTGTAGGCAGACGCTTTACCGTCTGAGCCATCAGAGAAGCCCACGAGGACCTTCCAAGTCTTGGCGAGTGTAAATAGTGTTGCTATGAACACTGGGGTGCATGTATCTCTTTGAATCATAGTTTTCTCCAGATATGTGCTCAGGAGTGGGACTCCTGCATCATAAAGTAACTCTTATTTTAGTTTTTTAAGGAACCTCCATACTGTTCTCCATAGTGGCTACACCAATTTACATTCCCACAAACAGTGTAAAAGGGTTCTTTTTTCAAAAAAGATAAACCTTGATGGGTCTGTTTTTCCAATTACACAAGTAATACTCGCTCTTTGCCCCAAAACTCTAATATGATCACTATAAAGTAGAAAGTAAAGTCACCAATAGTTTCACTTCCCTGAAATAAATCATATTCCAAGGAGTCACAGAGAGTAAAGGTGAAAATTATTACACATACAATTCTTATTTCATTTAAGAAGTAATGAATGTAGTTCCAAAACAATTTCATTATTTTATTGCCTGCATAGTACTCATTTAACCAGAAAGCCCCTGAAGAGGTTGTATCTGGAATTCTGTATGACAAACATTATAATGATTATACATGTGTGTGCACACTATTTTCGTTTCATTGCGGAGTCAAAGGATATATGCTATACCACTTTAATGTATACCACTAAACTGCTTTTCAAAAAGATTGTTTTAATTGACTCTACTAATAGAGTGTGGCACTGCCCTTTAACCATGCCATTTTCAATCCAGGCATTATGAGTCTTTTTTAATTGAATCACCTAAGAAATCAAAAAATATATATATTTCAATGTTACTTGTTTTATTTATTTAACAAATACAAGAACCTGTCTGCTACTTCTAGGCACTGTTCAAGAAGCCAGGGAAAAAATAAAGAATGACTCCTAGATGGTCTTTGATCTTGAAAGCTCACAGCTGCATTCTACTCAATTTCTCTGATAGTTAAAAGACTGCACATTTTTTTCATGAGCTGCTTAGCCATTCATATTTCTTCTCCTGTGAATTGCCTATTTACATCTTTTGTCCATTTCCCTATTAAAGTGATATCTTTTGATTACATAATAACCATGCTTTTCCAATCTGCACTATATCTTAGCTGAGAAATATGAGGTTAGGATTAAATCTTATGTTAAACTTCATCCTAACTCTACTGACCACCTCTTCAAGTCTTCCAGCTCCTCCTTCAGGACTACTTCCAAACTCTACAGGCAGGCCTACACTCTCCTCAATCTAAAGTGCAAACCCCACACTGCAGTTTTTGAAATTTGTCAATACTCTTTCCAAGTCTCTTGATTTCTTTCTGTCTTTTGACCTTCACCTTGATCTGCATTTGTTCAACCTCTGGAGTTTTCCATTCTTTATTTCAATGGAGTAACTATAATCAATCTAAATAAATATTTTAAATATTTTTACTACAGACTATGTGCTATCTGTATCTTTACTTCTCAGTTACCTGTACCGAGAGACTAAAAGTGAACTATACTATGGACCACATGGGACTGGGGTACTCAACAAAGGAAAGGGCTGGCTTTAATAGCCCTTTAATAGAGCTGCTACTCATTGCAGTTATTGTAAGTCTTATCCACCCACTGCTAGCAGCTATGTCCAACTGAAACTTCCTTTATAGTGGAACTGGATACTTGATATTTAGTTGTGATTATATAACACACAGACATATGATTTAGTAAGTAATCTATATAAATCTCACTTCTGTCTTTTAAAAAACATCCATAGTAATTGGATGGTAAGGACTATATGAGAGAACTATCTGCATATTTAACACTATACAAGTATTTAACACAGTCCAGTGGTATTTAACATGGTCCAGAGGATTTAACACAGTCCAGTGGTTAGGACTTGGCACTCTCACTGCCAAGGCCCCAGGTTTGATTCCTGGTCAGGGAACTAAGATTCCACAAGCCACTTGGTGTGCAGGCCCCCTCCCCCTCCCTCTAAAAAAAGGAATAGAGGGTAAAGCAAAGAATAAAGAGTGACTGTAAACAGACACAACATATCTTTTTAGGGTGATGGAAATGTTCAGCAATTAAATTGTGGTGATAGCTGCACACTCATAAACCGGTTAAGAATTATTGAATTGTACACTTAAAAACAAATGAGTTTATGGAATGCAAATTATTCCTCAATAAAGCTGTTTTTGAAAAGAGAATGAAGAAATCTTTGTCAACTCATCCTTTACCTTTATGGCATTATTAACAAGTTTCAGACCAGTGTGTTCCTTTAAAGAATTGAGGATCCCAACTTTCTGCTTCAACTGCTTGTTTCCCTATCAGAAACAACCGAAGTCTCACAACATTAAAATAATCTGGTGTTATTCAAGAGAGAAAAGATATGAGTAGAACAAATATTACAGTCTCTCAGGTTTTGATACACTGACTTGAATAACACTGTAATAATTCAACTAGGTCTAACAGGTATAGAACACTCAATGAAAGCAGAATACACATTCTCCTCCAGTGCACACAAAACATTCTCCATGACAGACTGTACATTAGGCCATAAAACAAATCTAAATAAATCTGAAAGGACTGAAATCATACAAAGTATGTTATTGGATCACGGTGGGATGAAATCAGAAATCAAGAGCAGAAGGAAAACTGAGAAATTCACAAATGTATGGAAATTAAACAATATAATCCTAAATAACCAGTTGGTCAAAGAAGGAAGTCCTAAGAAGGAAACTCTGAGATATTAATAATAAAACCACAACTCCATACCAAAACTTCTGAGATGCAGCTAAAGCTGTGCTGAAGGAAAATGTGTAATTATAAACACTGATATTAAGCAAAGAGAAAGATTTTTAAAAAATCTTAAAAAACTAAAACAATAAATCAATAAACTAAAAAAAGTTAAAAGTAAAATAAACCAAATGAAAGCAGAAAGGAGGAAATAAATGAAGATTAGAATAGAAATAAAATACATAACAGAAAAATAATGAGAAAATTGGCAAAACCAAAAAAACTAGTTCTTTAAAAAGAACCATTAGTAAACAATGACCAAGAAAAAAAGAAAGAGAATTCAAATTACTAAAAGCAAAAATGAAGAAGGGACAATATTACCAACCATACAGAAACAAAAGATTACAAAGGAATACAATGAAAAACTGTATGCAAACAAAGTAGGTAATCTAAATGAAATGGACAAAATTTCTGAAAGACACCAGACCACAGAAGTCAAGAAATAACAGGAAGCCAGAATAGACCCATAACAAGAGGCTAAATTAGCAATCAAAAAAAACTGCTTATAAATAAAAGCTCAAAACTGAATGACTTCATTGGTAAATTCTAACAAATGTTTTAAGAATTAACACTAATACTTCACAAACTCTTCCCAAAAAAATGAAGGAGGGAATTCCTTCTCATTCATTTTGTAAAGCCTGATATGAAAACCAGACAAAGACACCTCGAGAAAAAAAATCTACAGATCAATACAAACCTTATATTTACACAAAAGTCCCTAACAAAATATTAACAAACCAAATCCAGCAATATTACAAAGGATTATATACCATGACCAAGTGAGGAATGCAAGATTGGCTTAACATCCAAAAATCAGTTAAAGTAACACACCATAAAAATAGAATACAGGACAAAAACCACATGACCATCTAAATGGATAGAAAATGCATCTGACAAGCTGCAACATCCCTTCTTGACAAAACCACTCAACAAACTAGGAATAGAAGGAAATTTCCTAAAGCTAACAAAGTATATCTACAAGAAAAACGGACCTATCATATTTAATAGTGACAGACTGAATGCTTTCCCCTTAGGATCAAGAAAAAAAGAAGACAAAGATGTCCTTTCACCACTTCTAGTCCATACTGTATAGAGGTTCTAGTCAATCAATCAGGCAAGAAACAGAAATAAAAGGCTCTGAACTGGAAAGGAAAAGTAGAATAATGATATTATATGTAGAAAACCATGAAGAATCCACTAAAAATGTGTGAGAGCTAATAAATGAGCTCAACAAAGTTGTAGGACATAAGATCAATATACAGAAAAAAATGAATTCCACTTCTATAAAGTACAATAAACAAACCAAAAATGAAATTAAGAAAACAATTCCATTTACAATATCACACACACACAAAAATACTTGGAAAAAAATTAACAAAAGAACAGCAAAATTCAAACTCTGAAAACTACAAAACATTATTGAAAGATATTAAAAAAATCTAAAAAAATGGGAACAATCTTATTCATGGATTTGAGAATTTATTAAGATGAAAATACTCCTTTAATTGACCCACAGATTCTTGAGTCCCTATTAATATCCCAGCTGACATCTTTACATAAATTGATGAGATGATACTAAAATTCACATGGAAATCCAAAGGTTCCAGAATAGTCAAAACAATCTTGCAAAAGAAGAAAGTTGGAAGACATACATTTCTCAATTTCAAAATTTACTAGAAACTTCACAAAAGAACCAGGAGTATGGAAATACGTTAATACTTCACATTTGTAACAGATTTTCCACAAAAATGCCAAGACAACTCAATCAAAAAATGGGGAAAGGATTTGAACAAGCTTTTCTCCAAAGAAAATATACAAATGGCCAATAAACACATAAAGTGATCCTTAACATCATCAGTCTTTGCTGCTGCTGCTAAGTTGCTTCAGTCGTGTCCGACTCTGTGTGACCCCATAGATGACAGCCCACCAGGCTCCCCCGTCCCTGGGATTCTCCAGGCAAGAACACTGGAGTGGGTTGCCATTTCCTTCTCCAATGCATGAGAATGAAAAGTGAAAGTGAAGTTGCTCAGTCATGTCCGACTCTTCGAGACCCCATGGTCTGCAGCCCACCAGGCTCCTCTCTCCATGCGAGTTTCCAGGCAAGAGTACTAGAGCAGAGTGCCATTGCCTTCTCCGTCATCAGTCTTTAGGAAATATATATCAAAACTAAGAGATACAACATCACACCCATTAGGATGGCTGTTATCAACATTTTAAAATCTTGTTTAAAAAATGTTGGTAAGAATATGAAGAAATTAGAAACATGAGCAGTGCTGGAGAAAATGTAAAATGGTGCAGCTCCTGTGGAAAAGTTTGCTGCTCACTCAAAGAGTATAACATAGAATTACCATATGATCCAGCAATCATCTGCTTACGTATACAGCCAAAAGAACTGAAAGCAGGAACTCAAAATAGGTACTTGTACACCCCAAGTTCATAGCAGCATTATCCACAGAAGTCAAGAGGTGGAAGCAACCCAAGTGCTCGCCAAGAGATGAATGGACAAACAAAATGTGGTATACACATACAAAGAAATATAATTTAGCCTTAAAAAGGAAAGAAATTCTGACACATGTTACAATGTGAATGAAGCTTGAGGATATCAAGGCTAAATGAAATAAGCCAGTCACTTACATGAGGTATGTAAAAAAGGCAAACTGACAGAAAGCAGAATGGTGGTTGCAAGACACTGGGCATAATGGAATAGGGAATTATTTAATGGGTATGGAACTTCCATTCAACATGATGAAAAAGTTCTGAAAATGGACAGTAGTGACGGTTGCACAACACTGTAAATGTACATAATGCCATTGAGCTGTAAATTTAAAATGATTAAAATAAATTTCATTTTATATATATATATATAACCACAATAAAAAATACAGTACTCATAGTTTAAAAAAGGGTGCATTCCCAGTGAACCAGAAATTCATCACCTATTATTTTTTAAATAAAAACATGTAGTTTTATAACCCTTTTAAAATTTAAAACCTCAAAAATGGTTTAAAGAGTAAAATGTGACCTTTAACTTGCTTTTTTCAAATGTTCAGAACTGGTGTCTGAAATGTTGCAATTTTTTTTAAACTAGTGTTGATTATTAAATGATTTACACTTCAAAAGTCAAAATGAGAACTGAGTTAAGATTTCAATTATTTCAGAATCCAGTTTATTACAACTGATATTAAACTGTAACTTTATGTTAAAGCAAAAAGCCTCACTGGTAGAGAAACTCCTCTTGCCTCATTTGACAGGATTTCTCCACCGAACTGAGTCTGAAGAGGTCACTCCCTATGAGCAAGGGAAACAGGTTGTACTCAGTGGCGATCAAAGCCAACAATAACAAAACATCAGGTACCTGGGATGAGGAGAGAGATGGAAGGGAGGTTCAAGAGGAAGAGGACATATGTATACCTAAGGCTGATTCATGTTGATGGTGGACAGAAAACAAAATTCTCTTAAGTAATTATCCTTCAATTTAAAAATAAATAAAAACTAAGCTGGGCTTATCTTCCCAGCACATATTTAAAAAATAAAAAATCAGATGGACGAAACTGGAGCCCATTATCCAGAGTGAAGTAAGCCAGAAGCAAAAACAACAATACAGTATATTAACACATATATATGGAATTTAGAAAGACAGTAATGAGAACCCAACATGGGAGACAACAAAAGGAACGCAGATGTATAGAATAGACTTGTGGACTTTGTGGATGAGGGTAAGGGTGGGATGATATGGGAGAAGGGCATTGAAGCATGTTAATTGTCATGTGTCTAATCAATCGCCAGCCCAGGATTGATGCTCGGGACTGGTGCAGCGAGATTTCCCGGGGGGGAGGGAGGAGGGAGGGGGGACCCGGAGGGGAAGCATATGTAAACCCATGGTGATATCATGACAATGTATGGCAAAAACAATAATAAAAAAAAATAAAAATAAAAATAAAAATAAAAATAAAAAATCAGGTACCAAAATAGAATTTTGCATGAAAGGACCTTTCACCTGAAGAGACTTCTATAGCCTTCAGGTTTAAACTAACGTAGTAAAGGGACTTCTCTGGTGTACCAGTGGCTAGGGCTGTGCACTTCCAATGTTGGGGGTAAGGGTAAGAGGGGTCGATCCCTGGCTGGAGAACTAATATCCTACTTGCTATTCCACTTGGCTAAGAAATGAAAATAACATAGTAAAAAAAAAAAAAAAAAAGGAAGCAAAGACAATTCCATACCATTTTCGCTTTATCATATCTTTACATATCATCTAACTTCTCATAATAACATTTCATAAATCACTTTCAACTAGGCCCTCAAAGCTTCCCAGAAATTTTACTATCTTTCTCTGACAAATGTTTTTTACTGTTCCTCACAGGAATTTTCATGGAGTTCTATGACTCTTCCTCCTAACTTCCATTCCACAAATGACCTTGTCTTACTGAACAAAGATTAAAAAGATCTCTCAAGCGACAATTCTACCTCTCCTCTATTCTCCTCCATGGCCAGGACTCTTGGTGATTCTCCACTTTCTCTGCAACCATTTGTTTTATTTAAAAGTTACCCAAAAGGTGTTCAGAGCAATAAAGTGAATACCTGGTGTTATTGAACTGTCTGGAAAATACTGCATTGCCAATGAAGGCTACTGTGTACCCCTCCTGGATCACATCTCCTGTGCTCCCTTCCTGAGAGCCACTACTCTGATTTTGGTGTTAATCATCTTCTAATAAATTTCTTTATATTTTTAATATATATGTATGAATCCCTAAATAAGACATTGAATTGTTATGCATATTTTTCAACCTTTAAAAATGGCATACTCTATAAAGACTATGAACCTTTTAAATTTTCAACATTATGTTGAAGTTAATCCATCCTGACACATGTGGCTGTAGTTCATTTATTTCCACTACTGTGTTATCCACTCTCCAGATGATAGATATTTGTTTCCTCTTTTTCTGCCATTACAAACAATGCTGTAATGATCATTTTTATACACTTCTCTTTGTACCAAAGACTGAGTGAGTTTTTCTGGAACAGATACCTACAAAGTGGAATTGCTAGGTTTCAGGGAATGAGCATCTCCTATTTTAACTGATACACACAAACTGCTTTCCAAAACGTATCCAATCACTATTCCACATTCTGTTTCCAACCTTGCAACATTCTGTTTCTAACCTTGCAACATTCTGTTTCTAGCTTCTCACATTCCACTCCTTTGCCAAAATCACACTCATTTGCAAGTTGCTAAATTCAACAGACACTGTATCATTTTAGTTGACCTACCATTCAACATATTCACCCACTAATGAATGGCTCCTTAACATACTTTTGGCCTCTATAACCTCCCAGTTTTCTTAGCATCAGGTTCTCCCCTTTCTATCTACCAGACCTCTCAAAAATTGGTGCTCCTCTGCACTCAGTCATGGGCCTTTGTCAGTCTCTGATTAAGTTTACATTCTTTCCCTACATTCTCATGGTTTAAAGTACCAATTATATGCCTACACTACAGATACCAAGATATGTTCCACATCACACCTTTCTCTTCTGAGACAGAGAACCACAAATTCAGGGACCTGTTTGATCACATCCTTTGCCTGAGGAATATCAATCTCAGTACATCCAAAACTGATTTCTTGATCTCTTTTCCCTTAACATCAACAACTCCTGCTCCAGTGATCCTCATTCTACCAACAAACTGCTCTTGCTGAATCCTCCCTTCAACCTCTCTCCACATCCAAATCATAACCACAGCCTCCAAAATACATCTTGTATTTATCAGTTCATTTTCTCCTCCACTGCCACTGTTCAAACAAGCCATCATTTTATCTCTGTCTTAGACAAATGCTAGAGCCTTCTAATTGGGACTCCTAGGTTTCCTCTTCTCTCTCTAATCCATATTTTATACAGCAGTCAAAGTGATCTTTTTAAAACACAAACCAGATTATGTCACTCAAACTCTGATTAAAAACTTTTAGTAAGCTTTCCACCTGTAGGATAAACTTTAAGGTACTTAACATTGGCCTGCAAAGCCAGGACTTGACTTTCTCCTGATGTGACTCCTACCTACCTATCTGATCAGATTCGTTTTATATCCTGACACCCTCCTCTCCCAGCTCCCACCAAGGGCTGTTTTTGGGTTTCTTTAACTTGTGGTACTCCTTCCAGCTTGAAGAAATTCATGCAGACAATTCTTTACAGTATCCGATCACAATTAAGTATAAACTTATTTTGATGTTCATTAGTATTTCCTCTTCTACTAGATAATAATCCATGAATGTTTTTTCAGCATCGCATACCTGAACATAACCTAGCAGACAATCAAATAAGTAAGCTAATGAACTTACAACCTGATTAAACAGGAGTGATTATCTCATTTATTAGGAGATAATATCTTTTTTTTAATTTATTTTTATTTATTTATTTGGCTGTGTTGGGTCTTAGTTGGGGCATGTGGGGTCTAGTTCCCTGACCAGGGATGGAACCTGGCTCCCTCGCATTGGGAGCTCAGAGTCTTAGCCACTGGACCACCAGGGAAATCCCAGGAGATAATATCTTAAGATCATGATATCCTTTACCTAATACCACAAAATACTATTATTTTAGGACTTTCCTGGCGATCCAGTGGTTAAGAATCCTCCACGCTGTGTAGTGGATGCAGGTTCAATCCCTGGTCAGGTAACTAAGATCCCACATGCCTTGGCACAATGAGGACAGAGCACCGCACCTACTAAGTCCACAAGCCACAAGGAGAGTTTGCGCTATAACAAAAGACCCTACATGATGCAAAGACAACCCTGGGTGCTGCAACTAAGACATGACTGATGCAGTCAAATAAATAATTTTTTAAAATACTAATATTTCAAAGTTGAAACAATTAGTACTTTATATCACACTAAAATCAGACACTATTCTGCAACAAATTTTAACTCAGTAGATTCTTAACATTTGCATTTAATGATTTCAGATTGACAAGAACTGAAATGTATTTCTTTACTAATCTGTTAAGCTATATATACAACTCTGATACTTTAATGATAATTCACTTCCTCTCTGCGAAGCTTCTTTTGATAAAGCAAAATTTTACTTCCTCACCTTAAAAATCAAACAGTATCACAATCAAGGTTTATTATGTTATCAAACAGTATCCAATTTGAAACACTATTTGCCAAACTGATTACTGATAAACTGAGTTGCTCTTTTTAAAATATTAAACAATTCAAAACCTTAATTGAAGAGCAGAAATGCTTATTACATACACAAGTATGCTCACACTTGAGTGTAAGGATTACATTATGAGTATTCATATTACTTTGTAGCCAGCTGCCTCTCTTTAGATAACGTTTCTCTCAGTACTAAAACTAAACACTCCTGCTTCCCTTAGTAAGTAATCCTGCACAGTTACATGCCCTGAAGCTGTTTTAGAAACATAATGAAATAAAATTATACTTCTTGGGCATTTATTAATACTTGAGAAATGTTTAAACCAAACTTAATTCTTTTAAATTTATCTCAAAAAACTGTGCTATCAAACTCTAAAAGCATATGAACAAATCAAACTGAGAAGTCCACCTTTATCTTTAAAGATAAATAAATGGGTGGAAATAGTTAAAAGCCTAATTTTAGAAATCTCTTTATAAAGAAGGAAATCTTTTGACTCAGTTCCTTACGTTGAAAGCATACAAGTATCTAAAACATGCAAAGGTATTTTATTGGAAACTTATGTAATGTATGAACCAATAATTATCTTCACAACTTTATAAAACAGACCTAATTAAAACATTTTCTGCTTAAAAGTCATTAATAATTCTCCTCTCTATGAAAATCTAACAATCTTATCTCGGGTTGCAAAGCTGTCCAAAGTCCAATTTCCATCTACTTTTATAAAGACTTCAGGACTTATCTGAGCCTGAAAATAACCTACATATATTCAGATCCAGGTCTTTGCTCAAACTAGTCCCTCTACATACAATGTCCTTCCTTCTCTCCATATTCAAATACATCCATTTGAAAGTTTATCACATAGCACCCTTCTTCCAAGAAGGTCTCTAAGAATCCTCTGAGAACTAAACTCATTTACTTCCCGAAGCATTTCTTTGCATTTCATTTGGCACTAACACTTGCCTCACAGTATTGTTATTCTTCTACCTGCTTTCTCCACTCATCTCCATATTAGAAGCCCCTAGAAAGAAAGAACTAAAGATAGCATTTAACTTCCCCTCTCTCCTCTCCAGCACTTATCATAATGACTGGCATACAACAGATACATACTCAAGACACTTGATGAATTTTATAAAGGTAACACTAAAGTCTTACAGCCTTAAGAGTCAGTTGTGTTTCAGATATGTCTCCCATCTTTTTTGACCCACATAGTCTCCCATTTCTTAAGACCTGCTTACATTTCACAACAGTAAGACAGTAGGTTTTCTTTTTTCTGCATTCAATACATTATAAACCCAGTAAATCATTACTATTGCTACTAAACGAATTCTGTTGTATTTAAAGCAATTTCTCTAAAAGAAAAAACAACATATGCAAAAGAAAAAAAACCCCACAAGTACAGAAATGATTAATTTCTATTTTTACTTAAACCCTGTACTCTCAAATGTTCACCAAATATAAGTGTTAGACTATAAAATCTCAGCATCATACTTGGCAAACTGAGATGGTATGAAAACTGAGTGTTTCAATAACAACACTCAGAAAGAAATGATCAGTTCAAAAAAGTACTGCAAGACTGCTTTCATTTATAGGACCTGAGGAAGCCAGGAGAAAATAACACAGGTCCAAAAGGCTAAATAAAAGTTTTATTACTTAAAAATGCATATAGAAAATTCAGCAAAAGTTAAAAAGCATTACATAGCAAAGGTTTTTTAGAGTTAACACTAGGAAGGAATTCTTTCTAATCAATTTCATCTTCACTTGCTTATTTCAAAGATAAGTAGTAAAAAAGTATCTGAATTTCCTGAAATATATTTTAGTGCTTTGCTTGTGTGCTATCGCTTCATTCATGTCCAACTCTTTGCGACCTCATGGACTGTAGCCCACCATGCTCCTCTGTCCGTGGAGATTCTCCAGGCAAGAATACTGAAGTGGGTTGCCATGCCCTCCTCCAGGGGATCTTTTGGACCCAGAGATTGAACCTGAGTCTCTCAAGTCTCCTGCACTGGCAGGCAGGTTCTGTACTACTAGCAGCACCTGGGAAGCCCATTTAGTGCCTTAGAATACTTTAAAAAATAAAAAATAAAAAAAAGGTGAGAGAAAAAATGCTAACATACTGAATGAAGGTGTACACTCAAGGCTTGTGAACTTACATCAGCCCCTACCCTAACTACTCTAAATTCTTGTTAATAAGGTTCTATTAAAATGTAAATAAGGAGACTTCACTGGTAGTCTAGTGGTTAAGACTCTGAGCTCCCAAAGCAGGGGGCCTCTGTTTCATCTCTGGTCAGTGAACTAAATCCCGCATGTCACAACTAAGCCCACATGCTGCAACTAAGACCTGGTGCAATCAAATAAATTTTTTAAAAGTGTAAATAAGAATACTACTTTTAAAGGTAGCTAAAGTCATTTAAGGTTACTTCTCTTAAATCACTGGAATGTAAACTTACAAATTATAAATTATTTATTTATTATGGCACAGAGAATATTTACTTTGAAAAATCAATTTATAAAGGGATGAGTAAATGTACTTGCAAAATATTTTCTAATTCAGGCTTACACAGAATTCAGAAGGAATTCTGAAGGCTTTATAACTCTGATTTTAAAATGTCTCTTTGGTCTAAACCAATACTATGTATAAGGTACATTAACACTGTAGTTGACCAGGGCATATGTTGTATCAGACACTGCACTAAGGCTAAGGATATAAAAACAAAAGTTAGCCATCATTTTCTAAGATTTGGTTGCAGCTAAATTAACTACAGAAAGGTGGCATGAGGGCAGGAGAAGGGAAGGGAAGAAAGGAGGGAGAAAGGTTAGTTTTGAGCAGAAAGAACATCTTGGGGAACAGCCCTGAAGAGTGAACACAGCACACATCCAAAGAAGAGAGATAGGATCAAGAGTAGTTGGATAACAGGGTTGGGGGAGTGAAAATGAAAGATAAGACTGGAGAAATACATGGGATCAGAATAGACCTATGTGTTTGTTTCTGAAATCTGAGAGACATAAAGATATCTTTTCAGAGAAAATTATCTCTCTCAGATATTGAGTGATGACCTTTTAAAAATTATAATACCAAGAATTTGGTATGAATATAAAATTAGGTATGAACTAATTTTGTTTGCAGCTCTATGGAACTATAACATTAAAAAAACTTTAAATAACACTAACGTGGGATTTCCCTGGTGGTCCAGTGGTTGGAACTCCACACTTCCACTTAGGAAATGATGGCTAACTTTTGCCTAGATTAAGACAGTAATGGTAGGAGTGTTGATAATGTAGATAAAGGGTTTGTATTCAAAGATTTTATGGAGGTAGAATCTTGGGGATAGACAGATGTGAGAAGTAAAACAGAGGAATCAAGGACAGCCTGCAGGTTTCTAGAAAAAACAATGATAGTGGTATAATCTCTAAGGCAAAAAAAATAGAATTTAGGAGTGAGGGGATTGAGAAGTAGAATAGTTAATTTCAACATAATCAACACTTGCAGGGACTATCTGATCAGCTTCTAGTCCTAGAAACTCACTCACACCCAATTGTTCTCAAAATTCTCTCCCCCATTCACGCAGATATACTAAGAGCAACCAAGTTACAACAGAAGCTAGAGTGTGATCTTACCTTCAGGGTACAGTTGACAGGTAAAGTTTGAATTTTTAACTAAAGTTAGGCCAATGTGCAGACCTCACCTGTTTTATTTAAATATCTATCTATATATGTAAGTGTGTGTGTATAAACACACACATGTATACACACATATACATATATCTACACATATACATACATACAAATATACACATATACATACAACCAAACAAAAAATACCCTAACAGTCATCACAGTAAATAGGACCTTGTAACTAACTGCTCAACCCTTAGGCAATCTTCAGACTAAAATATCCACTAAGGGCCATTTGATCTGCTAAGACAGAAGTTGACAAACTTTTTTAAAGTAAATATTTTTGGCTTTACAGGCATAAACTTAGGACTCCTCAACTCTGCCACTGTAGTGGCAAAAGCACTTACATACAATACATGAACAAATGGGTGGGCTGTCTGTGCTCTGGTAAAACTTTATTCATGGACACTGAATTTTGAGCTTCCTGTAATTCCCACATACCACAAAATAGTCTTCTTTTGATTTTTTTCTCACCATTTAAAAAATGTAAAAACCACTCTCAGCTCTCAGGCCATACAAAAGCAGGCAGCACTGGACCTACCAACTATAACATGTCAATCCTTGAGCTAAGGCAACAGAACTGCCCTCTCCTAAAATTCTTTCAAATGCCCTCTAAGTATAAGCCTCAACCTAAAACAACAGAAAAGGAAAATCTTTCTAGTGGACAGAACTGAAAATCTTCATTTGGCTCATCAAAGAACTCACTCCATTTGCATGGAAATAAGTCAACAAATGAAGGCCCATGTAATTTGCTGGTTCTGTCATTCACCTTATACTGTACCTGTCCAGCAAGACATGGCGTAAGTTTTGGAACAATGATACCTTCCTTTCCTTTCCCCTCCTAAGAGTTTCAGGGTTTTTTTCCCCCATCACTGTGTATCAGTTATGTTAGGAATGCCTACATTTAGTATTTGGTCCACAATTTTCAGACTTGTGACAAAGCATATCTAGGCCTGATTAACAAAAGAGCATCACCTTTAGAATCTGGACTCAGAGAACCATGACCTCTGGATGCGGTAAGTAGATGTGATTTGGGTTATTTCCATAGCAGAGATGAGAGTGTTTGATGGTATATATAGTGATAATATGTTAAAGAAAATATTAAATATATATAAGAAAAGTAGGACTCTGTGTGTACTAAACAGCCAGGGAAGGAATGACTTGGACAACTGTTTTAGCATGTCCTTTGCTCCTCTTCTCTGCAGGATGCAACCCTATAGCCAAAGCTGTGGTCCAGAGGTGGACATATAACTTAACGAGTCCCTTTATTGAGATCTGAGATTAAGAATCAGGTCAGCCTCTGATGGCAGAAGATAAAAGATTTAAAATTCAAAAAATACTAATAAGTATTAAAGTTGATCTGCAGCAAAAGAGAACTAACTGAACACACAAATAGCATCTTGCAGGGGAAAAAAAAAAAGAATATCTTGTGAAATATAGAGGATACTTCTGACCTTGCATGGAGCCTCTGGATTTGGTTGTTCCTGACTTCCAGCTGTCCTCCTACCGCTTGACTGCCTTCCTGAGAATTCATGGGAATTCCAATAAATTCTTTTTGCTTAAGTTAGGAATGTGTCACTTTCCTGACTAAAACAAGGTAACTATTAGACAATCTAAAGAGGGATAGTCAGATGGATCAAGGAGTTTTGGTGAGTTTAAAACACTTAAAGATGGTAGTTACAGCAATAAAAATAAAAACCCAGAAGAGTGAAAACAGGTCAAGGTGAAAATTCATAACTATCAATATGACTAGCAGAGAATTAAGCGTCTGCAAAAAGGCAGCTAGTATTAAGAAAAGCAGGAAAGGGTCAGAATCATAAAAGTCAAGTAAAAAAACAGTTATCAAGGAGACAATGGGTAACAAAATCAAGTCACAGAAAGAGGTAAATGAGTAAGCAATGACTATACAATTTGACAACGCAGAATTTACAGATGGCCTTGGTAAGAGCAATTTTACTGGCATGCTAGTAAAAAGAGAAGCCAGGCTGAGAATTCAAGAATACATGGGAAGTACACAACTCTACCTATGGAGTATTCTTCCCATTAAAAAGAGAATTCATGTCTGAACTGGATCAAGCTTCTAGATGTAACTACCAATTTACAGGAAAAACAGTGGACAGAGGAACATATTATATGAAACCACAGGGATGTAATCAGCAAAATCCAGACTGTGAGAAATCTCATGGGCAAAGGCTTGGTTTCTTTAACAAACCAACTGCATAGGAATAAAAACAAAAAGACAGTAAGGAACCCATAGAGGAAAAAAGAAAAGAAGGTTGAGACACACATCAATCCAATATAATGTATGAATCTTATTTGGATTCTAATTCAGACAAACTGTTTAAAACAAAAACTCCAATAAGGGAAATCTGAACAATGATTGCAATATGTGATGATATTAAGGAATCAGTATTAATTTTTTAAGTAAAATCTTAAATTGGATTATTGCTTTAATTCTTAAGAGTTACACAATAATATAGTATAACAATCTTTATTCTACTAGTGAGTCTTCCCTGACTGTGCTTGAAGTCATCCAACATGCTACAGTTCCACAGTTAATGCATAACACATAATTATCAAGAGAGATACAAAGTGATACAAGGACTCAAAGGAGATAGGGCACAATTAGGGTAGGGTGGAGTCAAGCAAAATTTAAGGTAATGGTATTTGCATTGTGCTTTAAAAGATGGTGAAATGTAAAGAGGTAGGAATAAGAGAGGAAAAGTGATATTCCAGATAGAAGAAATGATAGCAACTGGAAAGAGGTGGGAAGACCTATTTATGAAGAGCACTGACTGTACTCACCTTTCCATAAAACTGTCCCCACCCTAATGGTGACAAAAAGAAAAAGTCAAAGCTGAGGAAGCCTAGTTCCAGGAAAGATCATGACAGTATCTGGGTAGTCAAACCATACTGGCTTTATCCAGAACAATCTATTTATATAGTCAATTTCTGGATGTGAGGAGTTAACCACAAGTGTAGGGGTGCTTTTCTTAAACCAATGGGAAAGGTAGCAAGGTAACAAGTCAAGTTAGCTTTAAGCGGTTTTTAGTCATTGACTATACCTTATTTCACAATAACTGAGACTGGCAAACACCATCCCAGAGATCAAATATAATTGTTCCAACCTAGAGGAAATAAAAAAGGAGATGGGAAAAGCATAATGAAGACTGGGGGGTTAAAAGTTGAAAAACCTTTATATTATACAGAAAAGTTTTTATAGTAATATATATGTAGAATAAAGCTGAAATAAAAAATAAAATCTACCATATGATCCAACAACCACACTCTTGGCAAAAAACTATAATTCAAAATGATACATGCACCTTATGTTCACTGCAACACTATTCACAATAGCCAAGACATGGAAACAACCTAAATGTCTGTTGACAGATGAATGATGAATGGATAAAGATGTGGTGCATACACACACACACACACACACACACACACTGGAATACTATTCGGTCATAAAAAAGAACAAAATAATGCCATTTGCAGCAACATGGAAGCAACTAGAGATTATCATTCTAGATGAAATCAGAAAGAGAAAGGCAAGCAACACATGATACCACTTATGTGGAGTCTAAACTATGGCACAAATGAACCTATCTACAAAACAGAAACAGACTCAAAAGACATAGAGAACAGACTTGTGATTGGGAGGGGGCAGTTAGGGTGGGGGATGGACTGGAAGTTTAGGGTTAGTAGATGCAAACTATTACATACAGAATGGATAAACTTTCTGTATGTTTATCCTACTATACAGCAAAAAGAACTATATTCAAAATTCTGGGGTAAACCATAATGGAAAAGAATATAAAAAGATACTGTATATATGTGTATAATTTAGGCACTGCTATACAGTAGAAATTAACAACATACTTCAATAAAAAATACATTTTAAAAACTAATCAAATCAAATAAAATCTAAGTCATCTATTTTTATAATACACACTTCACTTCTGGGTCACTGTCCAGGTGTACCTTCGTTTGATACTTAAAAATACCTCTTTGATTTTTATGAAAAAAAATTTGAAGAGGCCTCATACATTTTGGACTCCATTCTAAACCAGTAGATGGCCACAAAAGAAATACCTCTTTTCTTTGTTTCTCTCAGATACACATAAAACTATGACATTTACCTTAACCCTTAAAAACAAAAGATACATAATTTTAGAAGTTTTCACCTTCTGTCATCTTCTGTAGCTGATAGTTACTTTTTCCCCTTCAAATACTAGTCACTTGCTCATATGATTTTTTTTTGGAAGTACTCTTTTGTGAAATCTTGGGTTGGATATCCCATTCAAATTCAACCTAATAACTGTACAAAATATTGGGGAGGACACAAACATATATAGTCCTTGCTCTAAAGACATGACAGACCAACAAAACAATTACAATAAAAAGCAGAATGCATCAATTGTCACAAAGAGGTACAACATCTTAAGAACACAGAGAAGGTAATGTACATCTTCTGACAAGCAGAAACTGAATCTAAATGAAAATATGCTATCTTTAAGAATTCTTAATTACACAGCTTCAGAGCACTGTAGAATCACCTTTACACCTCAAAATGGTAGACCATTTTCCAATGAGTACAGCTAAGCTCTTTCTGAAATCAAACAGTAAAGGTTTGGTCATTCACAAACATCCTATCTTGTCCCCACCTGACACAGAATTTTATTTAAAGCAAAATCTGGCTACTGTTCCTGTAGAGCTAACAAAAACCAAAGTCGTGAGCCTGCAAGCCACCAAAAACTGAATGAAACTGCTGGTGTTAAAACACACACACACACACACACACACAATGTTTAAATTGCTTCAGGTAAGTTAAGGCTAAAAGAGAATTTAAAATAACTTAAGATTTTTTGTGTGTGTTTGGACACTGAAAGAGGCAGTGATGAAAAAGGAAAATAAACCTGAGCAATTTTAAGAGGCCAGCTTTGTTAAAAACCAGATGGCCACTTGCCAACACTTCTTCAGGAACGTAAGACCAAAGACAATTCTAGGCAAGATTCACAGGACACAGAGGCTCTTTATTAAACACAAAATCAAGAAAGTTCTCATAAATACTTCAATTTTAGTAAGTTAAAGGACAGTTAAATAAAAGGAGCACTTTACAAAGCGTTGCAGAATCAATATGGAAACAAAGCTCTGTGCTTTCAACATGAGCCCTCAAACACAAGGCACATTTTAAACGTCACATTTACAAACATGCTATTCACAAACAACTGTAGCCTAAATTCCGTCAGGAAAAGTACTGGTAACTGGAAAAGGGACTGGCCTTAGTTTAAAATCTCGAACAGGTCAGCAGAAAAGAAATCGCACAATTGTGAACTGCAAGTGTCTGAGAACCCTAAATCGAACTCTTCGTCTTAGGTTGAACTCTATACGCAAGCATTTCACATCTGTACCTTCAACATCCTATAAATGATAATCGTTTGTGAAAGAAAAGACAATAAGGATACTCCTCAAACTCCTATATCCCATGATCCATCCTCAAAGAGTGGAAGGAACAGCAAAGTGGAAGGAACAAAGCACTGACGTCAATTATGAGATTAACCCTGGGCACAGGCAGCTGAAGGAAAGGCCTACACATCAATACCTAAATACAAGCTATCGGGGTAACTAGCTAGCAGAGCGATTCAGAAGTTATGGTGGGTATTCAAGTATTACACCCCCATATTCCCATTTTTAGTCAATCCCCTCCGCCAGTCGAAGGCGGAAATTTTTTTTCCTTTTTTTTTTTTTT